>SNQJ01S0015217.1:134959-150739 GCA_010110895.2 Picea sitchensis
GAAAATGATCTTAAAGAAGAGCCAGATCTTCTATCACCATGTCATTATCATGTCATCATCTTGATAACCAAAAATGTGGATAACAGCCGTGAGGGAAAGAAGGTCCTGAGGAGAGCGGTCATGCTCCGAGGAGTGCGGTCGGCAGGAAGTGGTATCACAGCGGGAATATCTCTTTGTTTTCTATAGCAGAGAGAGGGAAATTCACCATGTCGATCAGAAGAGAGAGACAGTCACCTGACCCAGAAGACAAGGAGGTGAGAAGAAGAGGTAGGCCAGCAGGAAATCCAGAAATGGAGAGGAAAATGAGAGATCTTCGAGCAAGACTAGAAGATATGGAAGAAGCGCAGAGACACACAGCCAGTGCTGGCGATCTGAGTGACTCCGAAGGCGAAGTTGAAGCTGAACAACAAGGAGAAGTTGCAGCCGAAGATGCAGCAAATGAACGACTGATTAAGGCTATCGCCAGGATGGGTGTGAAGGCGAAGATGGACATTCCAGTTGACGAGGGAAACCTGGATGCAGAGGAGCTACTGGATTGGATCCAAGCTCTTGATACCTATTTCGATTATGAAGATATCGAAGAGGATAAGAAAGTAAGGCATGCTGTGACACGGTTGAAAGGACATGCAGCATTATGGTGGGACGAGCTTCAAGCCGACAGGTGTTGCAAAGGCAAGCAAAAGATCAAAAGCTGGGATCGAATGATTGCAAAGATGAAAGCGAAGTTCATCCCAAGGGATTACCAGATTACTCTATTCAGGAGAATGCAGAACCTGAGACAAAAGCTGATGACAGTGAAAGAATACATTGAGGAATTATATTGACTGAACATTAGAGCAGGTCATCGGGAGAGAGATGATGAAAAGGTTGCCAGATATCTGAATGGTCTGAGATACTACATTCAGGATGAATTAAGTATGGTTACCATCAGGACGGTGGAGGATGCTTATCAGATGGCTCTGAAAGCCGAAGAAAAGCTGAGCCATAAGCAAAGTCAGAGAGGGCGAGGCAGAAGTCAGCCCAGAGGCAAGGCAGTTGCCCAGGAGAAATTCCAGAAGCCCAGGGAGGAATGGAAGAAACCTCAGGGTAAGATTGAGAGAGGTGGAACCTCACAGCGAGGGCCACATGTTGAACAGAGAGGACAACATATAGAGAAAAAGGGAGATTATGCTGACGCAAATACTTTTCCTCGTACCAGAGGTAGAGGAAGAGGCCGAGGTGGAGTAATCACATGCTTCACATGTGGAAAAAATGGGCACAAGTCATTTGAGTGTCCAGAGAAAAAGAAGGATAGTGGAGAAGCTCACATCGCTGAAGCACAAAGGCGTGATGTTGAGAATGAAGACACAGGAAGTGGAAGGTCGCTGATGATGCAAAAAGTTCTCTTAACACCCGAGAAGGAGGTGGAGGACACAACTCAGAGGACCAGACTTTTCAGAACCACATGCAAGACCAAAGACAGAAAGTGCAAGGTTATTGTGAATAGTGGTAGCATAGATAATCTCGTTTCGACCGAGATGGTGGAAAAGCTAGAGATGGAGACAACTGATCACTCGAGTCCATACAAAGTTTCATGGCTACAAAAGGGACATCAGGTGAGTGTCACTAAACAATGTTTAGTTGAAATCAAGATAGGTGGGTATAATGATAAGGTCTTATGTGATGTCATTCCCATGGATGTATGTCATTTATTGCTGGGTAGACCATGGAAGGGATGACACACAGGTTTCTTCCGATAAAGGATAAGGAGGTGAAACTGGAAGTAAGCAACACAATACTTCTCATGAGCAGGAAGGACCTTCTTACGGACATGGAGAAGAAGGGAGATCCACAATTCTTTGTGGTCAGGAAACCAAGGATTGTCCTGACTAGCACAAGAGTGGATGATTTACCAGATGATATTCAGGAACTGCTGGGAGAGTTCCCTGGCATCATCATGGACGAATTACCTCATTTGTTGCCACCAATGAGAAGTGTGAGTCACCACATAGACCTCATACCAACAGTGAGTTTGCCGAACAAAGCCACGTACAGATTGACGCCACGGGAGAATGAAGAGGTCAAGAACTAGGTCCGGGAGTTGTTGGACAAAGGATTGGTCAGGGAAAGCCTGAGTCCATGTGTCGTTCCAACGGTACTCAGTCCAAAGAAGGATGGAGGATGGAGAATGTGTACCGACTCAAGAGCGATCAATAAGATAACCATCAGGTATAGGTTTCCACTACCAAGAATAGATGATCTGATGGATTGCCTGAGTGGGGAAAATTATTTTTCAAAGTTTGATCTGAAGAGCGGATATCACCAGATTCGCATGAGGGAAGGTGATGAATGGAAGACATCATTCAAGACAAACGAAGGTTTGTATGAGTGGCTAGTCATGCCGTTTGTCTTGACAAATGCACCAAGTACATTCATGAGGTTGATGAATGAAGTCCTGAGGGAATTCATCGGGAAATTTGTCGTCGTATATTTGGATGACATACTGATTTTTAGTAAGACGAAGGCTGAACATCTGAAGCATTTGGCCATTATGATGAGGAAGTTGCAGCAGGAGAAGTTGTTGATAAACATGAAGAAGTCCTCATTTATAAAGACAGATCTCATTTATTTGGGTTTTGTTATTTCGGCGAATGAGTTGAAGATGGATCCGGATAAAGTGGAAGTGATCAAGAATTGGCCATCACCGAAGAAATGTGTTCGAGGTGAGAAGTTTTCATGGTTTGGCTAGTTTCTACAGGAAGTTCATCAGGAATTTCAGTGGAATTAGCGCAACAATGATGGACACAGTGAAGAAGCGACATAAATCTTTTCATTGGACAGCAGAGGCTGAGAAGAGATTCAATCTGTTGAAGTGGAAGATAACGGAACAACCAGTTTTGGTGTTGCCAGATTTCATGAAGACATTTCAGGTGAAATGTGATGCAAGCGGATATGCCATAGGAGCGGCCTTGAGTCAGGAAGACAGGCCAGTTGCATATTTCAATGAGAAGCTGGATGAAGCGAAGATGAAATACTCCACGTATGATAAATAATTTTATTCTATCATACAGGCATTGAAGAAGTGGAGGCATTACTTGATCCCGAAAGAATTTGTATTGTACAGTGATAATCATGCATTGCAGTTTGTGAGTCAACGGGAGAAGTTGAATCAGAAACATGCAAAATGGGTAGAGTATATGCAGAATTTTACATTTGTAATTAAGCATATTGCAGGTACTGCTAACAAAGTAGCGGATGCTTTGAGTAGGAAGTGTTTGTTGCTGCAAGAATTCCAAGTCAAAACATTGGGTTTTGAAAGTCTCAGGGACATGTACGCAGGAGATGCAGATTTTGCAGAAGCATATGAAGCAGCTGAAAATCCAGTTCTTAGAGATAGAAGCCCTTGGATGGATTATATGATCCAGGAGGGATTGTTGTTCAGAGGCAATCAACTGTGTATTCCGAATTGCTGCATGAGGGAGAACCTGTTGAAAGAGAAGCACAGTGGTGGATTGGTCGGACACTTTGGCCATGACAAAACGTTCGCGAAGTTGAGCGAATCATATTTTTGGTCAGGGATGCGAGCAGAAGTCAAGAGATTTGTTGACAGATGCAAGGTATGCTAGCATTCGAAAGGACGAAAGAAGAATGCAGGTTTTTATCAGCCATTACCCATACCAGAAAGGCCATGGGAAGCGATAAGCATGGATTTCATATTGGGATTTCCGAGGACACAAAGAGGTGTTGATTCAATCTTTGTGGTCGTGGACAGGTTTTCAAAGATGGCACATTTTATCCCATGCCAAAAGACCAGCGATGCGACTCACATCGCGAATTTGTTTTTCAAGGTCATTCGACTTCATGGATTGTCGAAAAGCATAGTTTCGGACAGAGACACAAAATTCATAGGGCATTTTTGGAGGACTCTATGGAAGAAGCTAGGAACTAACTTGGCATTTAGTTCTTCTTATCATCCTCAGATAGACGGATAGATGGAAGTTGTAAACAGAAGTCTGGGAGATTTACTGAGAAGCTTGGTGACAGAGCACCATAGCAGTTGGGACAATGTGTTGCCACAAGCAGAGCTAGCATACAACGACTCAGTGAAAAGAAGCACAGGAAAGAGTCCAATTCAGATTGTGTATGGGACACAACCGAGAGGAGTTTCTGAACTGAGGGATTCAGAACAGACTGCGACTAGCAACGCTAGTGCAGAAGAATTCGCTGAGGCGATGAAAGAACTTCACAGCAAGGTGAAGCAGCGACTGATAGATTAAAATCAAGAATATAAGCGCAGAGCAGATCAGCATCAGAGACAACTTCGGTTCGAAGTTGGTGATCTGGTTCTGGCACATTTGAGAAAGGAAAGGTTCCCAAGGGGAATAGACAATAAGCTGAAAATGAAGAAAATTGGACCATGCAGAGTCCTGAAAAAGTTCGGAGAGAATGCTTATGAGATCGAGTTGTCGGATGGCATCGGGATATCTCCGATATTTAATATCCCAGATTTATACCCGTATGGGGCTGGAAAAGCAGAAACTGCAACCGAGTAACCAGTGATCTAGTGGACGAAACAGATGTCGATTGCAGAGAAACCGCAGATGGAGTGCATACTGGACAAACGAGTGGGAAAGAAGACCAGGAGAAAGGAGTACTATGAGTATCTGGTCAAGTGGAAGAATCATCCAGTGGAAGATGCCACCTGGGAAAGCAAAGCAATGATACAGAAGCACGGACAGACCATGCAGGAGCTCATGGACAAGAGCCCATGAAAAATTTCAAGTGAGGGAGTATGATGCAAGAGCATCGCCAGCACATCAAGCGAGCCAGCGCGGAAGCAGAAGACAACTGGACAAACCAGCACACATTTTGAAAATAATTTGGGAATTGTTGCGCAAGTCTTTAAATGAAGTCATTTAAGAAAAGGCACACTTGTATATTGTAATGGACCTTGAGCGGATAGCTCTCGTCGTTAGGTAGATGAGGCATTTAAGATAATTAATGTAAAGTAGATAAAATATTTAATTCTAGATTTGATAGCTTAGAGCGCAAGAGGGAAAACGGATATAGACACTCTCATTGTATTATTGTAACATATCGAGAGCAGGAGAAAGAAGAGAAGAGCAAGCAGAGAACTATGTAAAGCACATCCATGTACAGATATTGAATTAATAGAAGAATGCTTTGATTCAAATCTATGGTTATGTGTCTATTCTCTATGTATTAATGTTATGCTCATGAATATTTGCTTCCTATCATACATTTGCTTTTATATGCTATGTATGTGATTTCATGGTTGAATTGAAGTCTGAGAGGATGAGAGAATGAGTTTCAATTGTTTCTCTAAGTGAGCCAGAAGATTCCTGCAAGGAGTGCAGTCAAATAGTCCGCAAGGAGTGCCTTGACAGAAGGGTTCGCTTAGAGGTAGATTTTGTTCTCATTTCCTCGAAGAGTGCAGATAGGAACAGTGTTGTGCAAGGAGTGCGCAGGCCAAGCGAAGTCTCAAAGTTGCGATTCTGAGCAAAATATTGAAAGACTGCTGTTGCAGGAGTGCGCAGGGTCGAAAGACTTCAACACTTAGACAAGGTTGAATATTTTCCGCAAGGAGTGAGTGAAAAGTTCTTCTAAGGATTTGAGGATTTCAAAGGGAAGTTCAGAAGGAATAGGCCTTCAAACTTATCGAGGGATAAGTGCAGGGAAGCTGTTGTTGAATGTTCGAGGGAAGCGTCGCAGGTTGGCGAGTAGACAACAAGTCTCATGGAGAGACACTTCTTCCTTTTCGTGGAGTTTCACAAGGAAGAACAGACGGACGAAATCATCCAAGGAGATTTCGCGAAGTACCGGGGACCGTTGGATCTTGCGGAGGAGAAAGGAGGTTACAGCGGAAGCGTCGAAGGATTCTAAGATCAGGAGGGAAGAGAGTTGATACAAGTCGGCCAGGGACGTTGTATTATTCGTGAGATCGCCTATCGGGATCTCGTGAGAAAAGTGTCGAATATTTGGCAACGGGAGTCGCGAAGTCGCGAGGTGCGATACCCCGACAGTGACGTAAGAATGTGGGACCGTAAGAGTGAGTGGAAGACAGGTGGCAGAGATCAGGAGATCTCGCGAACTCAGGTTTCGCAAGGTGAGGCCCCAATCCTTGGGTACTCCAAGTCACGAAGAAGTGAGGGCGCGGAGTAGCGAAAGTGTGATAAGGTCGTATCGGCGTTTCGGCGCATCGGGTATCAGAAGTTGAAAATTCGAGGGCTTGACATCGCGAGTAGAGAAGTTGCGATAGAGTGAGGTTGCGATAGAGCCAAAGTCCCGATAGATGAAGACAAAGTCAGCGTTGACTGAGGCATCGAGTCTCGAGGATCTGAGGGTGTAGCGCTTGTTGGACTCGCGAAGTTGCGAGTGTCAATCCTTTGAAAGGTAGAAGAGAGGATCGTGATGAAGAAAACATGTCGGGTGCAGATTTCCCAATAGGGAAATAGAAGAACCGTCGAGTTCTTCAGCCGTGAGGGAAAGAAGGTCCTGAGGAGAGCAGTCGTGGTTCGAGGAGTGCGGTCGGCAGCAAGTGGTATCAAAGCGGGAATATCTCTTTGTTTTCTATAACAGAGAGAGGGAAATTCACCATGCCACCGAGAAGAGAGAGACAGTCACCCAACCCAGAAGATAGGGAGGTGAGAAGAAGAGGTAGGCCAGCAGGAAATCCAGAAATGGAGAGACAAATGAGAGATCTTCGAGCAAGACTAGAAGATATGGAAGCAGCGCAGAGACGCACAACCAGTACTGGAGATCTGAGTGACTCCGAAGGTGGATTTGAAGCTGAACAACAAGGAGAAGTTGCAGCCGAAGATGAAGCAAATGAACGACTGATTAAGGCTATCGCCAGGATGGGTGTGAAGGCGAAGATGGACATTCCAGTTTACGAGGGAAACCTGGATGCAGAGGAGCTACTGGATTGGATCTGAGCTCTTGACACCTATTTCGATTATGAAGATATCGAAGAGGATAAGAAAGTTAGGCATGCTGTCACGCGGTTGAAAGGACATGCAGCATTATGGTGGGACGAGCTTCAAGCCGACAGGTGCTACAAAGGCAAGCAAAAGATCAAAAGATGGGATCGAATGATTGCAAAGATGAAAGCGAATTTCATCCCAAGGGATTACCAAATTACTCTGTTCAGGAGAATGCAGAACCTGAGACAAAAGCTGATGAAAGTGAAAGAATACACTGAGGAATTCTATCGGTTGAACATCAGAGCAGGTCATCAAGAGAGCGATGATGAAAAGGTTTCCAGATATCTGTATGGTCTGAGATACGACATTCAGGATGAATTAATCATGGTTACCATCAGGACGGTGGAGGATGCTTATCAGATGGCTCTGAAAGCCGAAGAAAAGTTGAGCCGTAAGCAAAGTCAGAGAGGGCGAGGTAGAAGTCAGCCCAGAGGCAAGGCAGTTGCCTAGGAGAAATTCCAGAAGCCCAGGGAGGAATGGAAGAAACCTCAGGGTAAGATTGAGAGAGGTGGAACCTCACAGCGAGGGCCACATGTTGAACAGAGAGGACAGCATACAGAGAAAAAGGGAGATTATGCTGATGCAAATACTTTTCCTCATACCAGAGGTAGAGGAAGAGGCCGAGGTGGAGTAATCACATGGTTCACATGTGGAAAAAATGGGCACAATTCATTTGAGTGTCCAGAGAAAAAGAAGGATAGTGGAGAAGCTCACATCGCTGAAGCACAGAGGCGTGATGTTGAGAATGAAGACACAGAAAGTGGAAGGTCGCTGATGATGAGAAAAGTTCTCTTAACACCCGAGAAGGAGGTGTAGGACACAACTCAGAGGACCAGACTTTTTAGAACCACATGCAAGACCAAAGATAGAAAGTGCAAGGTTATTGTGGATAGTGGTAGCACAGATAATCTCGTTTCGACCGAGATGGTGGAAAAGCTGGAGCTGGAGACAACTGATCACCCGAGTCCATACAAAGTTTCATGGATACAGAAGGGACATCAGGTGAGTTTCACTAAACAGTGTTTAGTTGAAATCAAGATAGGTGGGTATAATGATAAGGTCTTATGTGATGTCATTCCCATGGATGTATGTCATTTATTGTTGGGTAGACCATGGAAATATGACAGAAATGTGGTTCATGATGGGAGGATGAACACATATACTTTAGAGAAGGATGGGAGGACACACAGGTTGCTTCCGATAAAGGATAAGGAGGTGAAACCGGAAGTAAGCNACAGGTTGCTTCCGATAAAGGATAAGGAGGTGAAACCGGAAGTAAGAAACACAATACTTCTCATGAGTGGGAAGGAACTTCTTACGGAGATGGAGAAGAAGGAAGATCCACAATTCTTTGTGGTTAGGAAACCGAGGATTGTCCCGACTAGCACAAGAGTGGATGATTTACCAGATGAGATTCAGGAACTGCTGGGAGAGTTCATTGACATCATTGTGGAAAAATTACCTCATTCGTTGCCACCGATGAGAAGTGTGAGTCACCACATAGACCTCATACCAGGAGCGAGTTTTCCGAACAAAGATGCGTACAGATTGACGCCGCAGGAGAATGAAGAGGTCAAGAACCAGGTCCAGGAGTTGTTGGACAAAGGATTGGTCAGGGAAAGCCTGAGTCCGTGTGCCATTCCAACGGTACTCAGTCCAAATAAGGATGGAGGATGGAGAATGTGTATCGACTCAAGAGCGATCAATAAGATAACCATCAGGTATAGGTTTCCACTGCCAAGAATGGATGATCTGATGGATTGCCTGAATGGGGCAAATTATTTTTCAAAGATTGATCTGAAGAGCGGATATCACCAGATTCGCATGAGGGAAGGTTATGAATGGAAGACAACATTCAAGACAAACAAAGGTTTGTATGAGTGGCTAGTCATGCCCTTTGGCTTGAAAAATGCACCAAGTACATTCATGAGGTTGATGAATGAAGTCCTGAGGGAATTCATCGGGAAATTTGTCGTCGTATATCTGGATGACATACTGATTTTCAGTAAGACAAAGGCTGAACATCTGAAGCATTTGGCCATTGTGATGAGGAAGTTGCAGCAGGAGAAGCTGTTGATAACATGAAGAAGTCCTCATTTATAAAGACAGAGCTCATTTATTTGGGTTTTGTTATTTCGGCGAATGAGTTGAAGATGGATCTGGATAAAGTGGAAGTGATCAAGAATTGGCCATCACCGAGAAATGTGTTCGAGGTGAGAAGTTTTCATGGTTTGGCTAGTTTCTACCGGAAGTTCATCAGGAATTTCAGTGGAATTAGCGCAGCAATGATGGACACAGTGAAGAAGCGACATAAATATTTTCATTGGACAACAGAGGCTGAGAAGAGATTCAATCTGTTGAAGCGGAAGATAATGGAACAACCAGTTTTGGTATTGCCGGATTTCATGAAGACATTTAAGGTGAAATGTGATGCAAGCGGATATGCCATAGGAGCGGTCTTGAGTTAGGAAGACAGGCTAGTTGCATATTTCAGTGAGAAGCTGGATGAAGCGAAGCTGAAATACTCCACGTATGATAAAGAATTTTATGCTATCATACATGCCTTGAAGAAGTGGAGGCATTACTTGATCCCGAAAGAATTTGTATTGTACAGTGATAATCATGCATTGCAGTTTGTGAGTCAACAGGAGAAGTTGAATCAGAAACATGCAAAATGGGTAGAGTATATGCATAATTTTACATTTGTAATTAAGCATATTGAAGGTACTTCTAACAAAGTAGCGGATGCTTTGAGCAGGAAGTGTTTGTTTCTGCAAGAATTCCAAGTCAAAACATTGGGTTTTGAAAGTCTCAGGGACATGTACGCAAGAGATGCAGATTTTGCAGAAGCATATGAAGCAGCTGAGAATCTAGTTCTCAGAGATAGAAGCCCGTGGATGGATGATATGATCCAGGAGGGGTTGTTGTTCAGAGGCAATCAACTGTGTATTCCGAATTGCTCCATGAGGGAGAACCTGTTGAAAGAGAAGCATAGTGGTGGATTGGCCGGACACTTTGGCCATGAAAAAATGTTCGCGAAGTTGAGCGAATCATATTTTTGGCCAAGGATGCGAGTAGAAGTCAAGAGATTTGTTGACAGATGCAAGGTATGCCAGCATTCGAAAGGATGAAAGAAGAATGCAGGTTTTTATCAGCCATTGCCCATACCAGAAAGGCCATGGGAAGCGATAAGCATGGATTTCATATTGGGATTGCCGAGGACACAAAGAGGTGTTGATTCGATCTTTGTGGTCATGGACAGGTTTTCAAAGATGGCACATTTTATCCCATGCCAAAAGACCAGTGATGCGACTCACATCACGAATTTGTTTTTCAAGGAGGTCATTCGACTTCATGGATTGCCGAAAAGAATAGTTTCAGACAGAGACACAAAACTCATAGGGAATTTTTGGAGGACGCTATGGAAGAAGCTAGGAACTAACTTGTTGTTTAGTTCTTCTTATCATCCTCAGACATACGGACAGATGGAAGTTGTAAACAAAAGTCTGGGAGATTTACTGAGAAGCTTGGTGACAGAGCACCATAGCAGCTGGGACAATGTGTTGCCGCAAGCAGAGTTTGCATACAATGACTCAGTGAACAGAAGCACAGGAAAGAGTCCATTTCAGATTGTGTATGGGACACAACCGAGAGGAGTTTCTGAACTGAGGGATTCAGAACAGACTGCGACTAGCAACGCTAGTGCATAAGAATTCGCTGAGGCGATGAAAGAACTTCACAGCAAGGTGAAGCAACGACTAATAGATTCAAATCAAGAATGTAAGCGCAGAGTAGATCAACATCGAAGACAACTTCGGTTCGAAGTTGGTGATCTGGTTCTGACACATTTGAGAAAGGAAAGGTTCCCAAGGGGAACAGACAATAATCTGAAAATGAAGAAAATTGGACCATGCAGAGTCCTGAAGAAGTTCAGAGAGAATGCTTACGAGATCGAGTTGCCAGATGGAATCGGGATATCTTCAATATTTAATATCGCAGATTTATACCCGTACAGGGCTGGAGAAGCAGAAACTGCAACCGAGCAACCGGTGATCCACTGGACGAAGTAGATGTCGATTGCAGAGAAACCGCAGATGGAGTGCATACTGGACAAGCGAGTGGGAAAGAAGACCAGGAGAAAGGAGTACTATGAGTATCTGGTCAAGTGGAAGAATCAACCAGTGGAAGATGCCAGCTGGGAAAGCGAAGGAGTGATACAAAAGCATGGACAGACCGTGCAGGAGCTCATGGACAGGAGCCCATGAAAATTTTCAAGTGAGGGAGTATGATGCAGGAGCATCACCAGCACATCAAGCGAGCCAGCGCGGAAGCAGAAGACAGCTGGACAAACTAGCACACATTTTGAAAATAGTGTGGGAATTGTTGCGCAAGTCTTTAAATGAAGTCATTTAAGAAAAGGCCTTATAAATATGCCTTTGAGGCATTTACTAAATAGCCAAAAACCAAGAATTCTTCAACATGAATTCCACAGGTACAAGTCCACTTTTAGTCATCATCTTTCCACCATCGATTTTTCGTTAGTGCCCTTCTATCATGCAAAAGGAATATTGTGTTTTTGCCATGCAGACGGTATTCCTGAAAAGCCTTGTTTGATATATACTTTGATGTGTTTCTCGGCCTTCAGAAATATCAATTCTCTTTTCAGCAACATATTCAGGGAAGCTCTGTTCAACAACATATTTTGGGCAGCCCCTTGCTTTTCTATCATATTTCTGTACTTTGGAAACAATTTTTCTTAGTATATTTGTCAAGACATGGCCTTTTACTGATGCGAATTCAGTCATATATACCACTTTGGTCTTGAGGACGTGGATAAAATCTATCTATCCATCTCTCTCTCACACACATCCAGGTGCACACTCCTAAACACATGTGATGTATTGCAAGCTATTACCACAGTGGCTTATCCTTGAGATGGGATTATATTTTAATTAATAAGTACTATACTCTTTGGTCACATATGCATTGCCACCAAACAAACACAAGCAATATTGTACTCTTGCCACATGTTTGTTGAATAATCTCACATGTATAGCAGTTGTGAGATAAACTAGGTTTATGAGGCAATATTTGCATCAAAAGATTTGCCAATCTCCAAGTTGATTTTGGGTGAAGTTGTGTGAAGTTGTGCTATCCAAAGGATACAAATAAATTACAATATGTATCTTGATTTTATGTTTATAATTCTTTGGGTTCTATTGTAGATAACTAAGGCATAGGAATGCTGGAAAATGAAAGAGAATAAACTAGTTGGAATGCATATGTACTAGTGGGCATATTGAGAGTTAATATCTAGTAGAGTGCATATAGATATGTTTGAGCATATATGGTATTGCGTCTTGGTTAAAAGTGGTTTGTTGTTACATATGCAATGAGAATGGTGTGATGATTAAATGTGGTTGATGTGATTGCATAACTAGGAATGGTTGAGGACATGGTTGAAGATGTTGATGATGCAGCTACCTATGATAGTCAACCTCATCGGAAAGAATAAGGACGAGAGGGTGCTTGTCAATAGTTTGGATGAGGGATCATGTGATTTTACATAAGTCACTAGTGGATTAGATAACATCAAATATGTTGATGGAAACCTTATAGGTATGAAATTGGTCATGCCAATGTTGCATGAGCACTAAAAAGAAATTTGATAAAAATTCCTTCCGTCATGCTTTGGTATCATAAGTTGATATGTTTATGATGTTCGAATACATTTATATGAATGATACCCAGGTGGGGTATGGTAAAGGTAAGAAATATTGGACATATAAAGAATGTTCAAAATCTATTAATGCGGTGATCATATGAAGAATGTCATGTCATTTCGTGTTGGTTATGTGGTAATCACCAAGGAAAGCTAGGACTTATGATCATTTTGTGAAAGTGAATGGCATATAAGATAGCCACGTGTGAGGCTACAGTGTTGTTGGATTTAAGAAGGATATAGTTATACACAGGTATCCAATGGTATCCCCACTTGTATTGGTGTCCTAGACTATAACCTTCTTGCCAACAATGAAGAGCATTGAAAAACATACTCCTAGTGTTGATTTTTGGATAAAAATGAAGGTGTCTAGATGGTCAAAAAAACATTGGGGAGGTGGCTAGATGATGTGTTTAGGCATCAACTAGTCGAACCAACTCATAATGGTGGATTTCTTGACATGATAATGTTTTATTCTATGTAATGTAAGGATGCATCACATGAAAAAAATAATAATTAATTAATAGTGATAATAATAAAAAATAATAATGACAAGAATGTTAATAAACTTAGTGGGAGGAAGGTTGGTGGGAGGGAGCTACCTCGCAAAAGTCAGCAAAAAACAGTCTCGATTCCCCATACATCATTCGTTCATTGCTTCGGGCAGGTTCAGATAGAAAAAATCAATCCGACAGAGGCAGAGGAGAAAACCACCCAGTAAGCACCACCCGCACCACTGGTCGTTGTTTTGATTTACCACATTTAGCCCAAAGCAACATTGCGTATGATGGATTATTCGAGTAGCCCCGCTTTAGGCGTTCTGGGTATCACAGGTAAATGTTTAGACTGCCCTATGCATATTTGTCTTCTGCATGGATGTATTCAAAGAAATGCCCTACCAGAGGGTAAAGTGATCCATGGCCACATCAAGTAGAGTGGATTTACAGAGGCTACAATACGAACAGTGGGTGCTGCAATACTAACAATGGTGGGGAAAAGGTTTTTCGTCCCCCCTTTTTGTCTCCACCTTTTTGTCTTATGATCCTTTCACCCAAGCTAACCAGTCGATCTTCTGTATATTTCAAAAGTCTCATTTGCTTCCCTTACGGGGTCCTGTGGGATACAGGTTCTCTGAGATGGCACAGTTTGGCTTCCTTATTTGGTAGAGAAGATTGTGGAGGTGGAAACAAATGGCAGTAAACCAATTTTGATCGACAAAAAGTTAATTGAAGGTCCTGATGCTAATCAATGGGGAAAACATTGGATTCCTCTATTTTTGGCATTCCAGGTATTTCTCAATAATTGTTTTTTCTTGTGATAAATATAAACCTATGCTTTGCTCGTAATTGTTTTTCTTAAGAGGTTATGGTTGCTTCCTTTCTGATGAAGCAATGATTTATCTTGAAAATCCTATTCAATACTTATTTATAGTGAAGCCAATCCGGAGGGGCATACAGAAAGATATTCAAAGGGAAAAATCAGAGCGACCTGCCTGGGAAATTTATGATGAAACAAGTGATAAAAAAATATTTTTTAAACGAGGTTAAGTATCAGATATTTGGAGATGATTTAAAAGTTGGTTCGATTCTTTCTATGCACCTTTGATTTTTATCTAAGTGTTTGAATGTTTTGTTTCCCTTCAGTTCTGTCATTGTTGTTGACTTTGTTAGAGTAAATATTAGAATTGTTACTGAAATTATCCAACTGCAGTGGTATATTTTTTCTTATTTAGAATTGTTCTAATTCCGGTTATATGAACTCATGAAGTCTCATGTTGAGTGTCAACTCTAAGTCATTGGTTCTGGTGCGAAGCGGGCAATTTTTTTAGTGTCTTGTTTACACTGTAACATTAACTATGAATATTTAAAATTCAGAGTTCAGTCTCACACTTTTTTTGCCCATTGCACACCTATTTTGCTTGTCTTGGCTTGAGGATAAAGATCTTTGTAAATACTCTCCAATATGTGGTTATAGAAAATTTGAGATGTGAATGCAAAGCTGTTGGGATCAATGCTTTTCTTACTATGTGCCAAATGATTTCTGATATCAACATGTGCCAGAACCATGTGTGGAACATTTCTTGTCTCCTTTCCAGAACTATGCTGAAATCCATTAGAAACAGTTGACATGCTCACCAATGAACGAAAATGATAGGTTTATTCTGAACAAGTAAATAAGCAATATTGCTCTTAGGAGAATGTGGTGGTCAGAATAATTTATCATTAAATTTCAGTACGTATTACCAATGTTTTTTTTGAAATGATGCTTATATTATACATAAAAAAATCTACTACATTAGCATGATTCAGACCCTTCAGTCACGACAGCAAATAAATATGATGTTTTATTTTAATGTGAGATCTGGACCTCGTGTCTTTTCTAGAACCCCTGGCAGAAAATAAATATGATATTTTATTTTAATGAAGCCCTCCTTGAAAAGAAGACTCCTCCCCCACCATGGTGGGGTAAATTAATATGAAAACTCAATAACCCACCCAAAACAAAATTCTTGACCTGCGTCCTCTTAAAAGGAAAGTCCCCACCTGGGAAAACTTACAGAAAAGAAGCTTCAGAGGGCCCATCACATGCCCCATCTGCAAACAAAAATAAGAAACAAAGATCCCCCTCTAGAAGTACAGAAAAACATAAAAAGCACATTAAATTTCAGCTCAGATTGGAAAGGAGACACAATTCCATAAACTCTGCAATCATGATGGGGAAATCAAAATCTAAACAAATTCAGAGGCCTTCCCTCTATGGATTGTAAGGGACCATTGAATATCTTCATCCCCCTTGGTTCACAGCTTGACCTGTAGGCTTTTAGAGCCTATTTATCTGGATATTTTTGTACTATCAGAAGACTTCCCTCTTTTTGTTTTTCGTAATGGAAATATTAGAATGTAAACTATCTTGAACATAGTGGATAGAAGTCAGGAATATCGCTGAACATTGAGACTCATGGATCAAGCAAAGTAGAAATGCATAAAGGAATGCCAGAGGCCTCTATTGATGTAATTTATTTTTATATAATAAAATTACTTGTTTTTTCCCTAGAAATTTTATATCTATATATAT
>SNQJ01S0015218.1:7307-19195 GCA_010110895.2 Picea sitchensis
TCATAAGGTATGTCCACCATCCATTTCTCTTAGTTCATTTCAATAGTCTAGATCTAGGGAAAGGGTAGTATTCTGTCACGTTTTGTTCCAGATCCAGGTGGATCTGGGGAGATTGGTCTGTGTCCGCACTCACGAATTTATCCAGAAACAGGTGTACTCATGCCAAGTACTCTATGAGTACAACGGTTTTGCACATAAATCGCAATGTTGCATGCTTCCGCCCAAAAATGCATTTGTAGTCCCTGATCGTGCAACATCATTCATGTTGCACCCACAATCATTCTGATTTTCCTCTCTATGACCCCATTTTGTTGTGGGTTATGAGGTGCTATGAGTTCTCTTCGAATTCCTTCTTTGTTGCAGAAGTATTTGAATTCGTTAGAGATGTATTATCCACCATTATCGCTCCTCGGGACCTTCACTTGCTTCCCCAACTCTTTCTCCACCAATGCTTTAAACTCACAGAACTTTGACAATATTTGATCCTTCTTCTGCATGAAGAAGATCCATCATTTACGAGAAAAGTCATCAACAAAAATAACATAATACTTATGTTTTGTTGTTGAAGCAACCGAGAATGGTCCACACACGTCTGTGTGAACTCTTTGCAGGATCATCGAAGCATGGTTCTCCTTTTCATGAAAGGTGGAGTTTACATACTTCCCCATGGTGCAACCCTTGCACTGATCTAACTGGGAAAGTGTTCCCATTCGAATTCCAATAGATATTTGTTGCATGATTTTCAAGGCTCCATGATGAATATGGCCCAATCGCATGTGCCATAATTCTCCCTCATCTCGGTTCACCACTTTTTTTGCCTTTCCCATCATGGCAGTGAAGCCATCTACCTCCAACTTGTAGAGATTCTTAACTCGAATCCTTATCTTATTGAATTGACCCATTGTTTTATGTCGCAGGAAAGCTTTTCCATCACTGAAAGCAACGTCATAGCCTCTGTCCTCCAGCATTGCGACTGAGACTAGGTTTTTCTTCAGACCTGGAACATGCATAACATATTTCAATTGAAATGGTTTACCTGACTCCCTCTGAAAGGTAATGGTACCAATGCAAGTCATACTGTATCATCCATCGTCACCCATATCAATATTCATTTTGAGATCTTTCTCCTCCAAGTCACTTAAAAACTCCTTATCTCCCGTCATGTGGAAGGAAGTGCCACTATCCAAATACCACACCGATCTCAATGCACTTGAATCCATGCATGCGATCAAAGAGAAATCAAGTTCAAATTGTGAGGCAAGGGCCTCACCATCTATAGCTCCAACAACATTATTTTTCTTCTTCTTCTGCGGATAGTTAGTAGCAAGATGCCCATGTTCGTGACAGTGAAAACACTTCACTTTGGAAAAATCCATCTTCTTGACTTTAGACTTGGATTTTGAAAGGAATTTCTTCCCCTTCCCTCTCCTTGCCTTGGAAACCAAAGCAAAATCCTCTTCATCATCATGATTTTATGAAGATCCATCTCTGGTGTTCTGCCTGAACTCTTCCTGCGCTAGATCTGACCATAGTCGTTCCCAATCTGGCAATTTTTCCCTTCCATTAACAGAGTCTTGATAACTGTGCCAATTCTTGGGAAGTCCTAGGAACGCTAATCTCAACAAATCATCATCAAAAAATTTTATTCCCACACTCCCCAGCTCATGCCAACATTGGAGAAACTTCGTGAGATATTTTGGAATGGAGTCACGCTTCTCCATCTTGATCTTCCTGAGTTTATCTTTGAGCACCATTTTCTTATGGTTGCTGCTGTTTTGGAATAGATCCATCAAATTCTTCCACATTGCATATGGTGTGAATTTTCCATGGAGGCTTGAGACAATGTGGTCTCGTACTCCCTCCAACAAGATCCTCCTTACCTTTGCCACTTTCTTTTTCCATGCATCAAGATTTGCAGCATCTACAACATCTGGCTTAGGAACATCTTTGTCAATGAATTCCTTCAAGCCATTGTCTTCGAGTACTGCCTCCATCCTATGCTTCCAAGAAATATAGTTCAATATGCCCTCGAATGCATGCTCTAACCTCAATCCCTTGAAATCCATTTCGATCTTGAATCAGTTGTAGCACCAAGAAAGTCTTTCTGCAAATTCGAATTCTATCCAGTCACAAACTCAGCTTCTACAATCTTCTACGCTCTGATACCATGTAAAAATTTCAATACAAATTATGTATTTCCTGGATTCTCCTGATATAAAAATTATATGCCACTGTTAAATACATAATCACTTCTACAAATATTCTTGTGGAATTTAAAACACGATCGCCAATTGCAATATCAAGAAGAACGATCAATCACACATAACATAGATGTTTTTACTGGGAAAGCATAAAGCTAAAAATCCCACTATAATATATTATGTTTATATCATGGATCATGAAACAATCTTATACAAAACTATAATCCAAGAGCTCTCATTACAATATACAATCGTGTCACACTATCATACAAAAATTGGCAAATGCATGTACCAATTTACTACCTCCAAACAACCTGCCTCCTCTGCGCAATCCATGCTAATGGAAAACCTACAAATGAATTTGAATTCCTCTTGCCTAGGCTGCACATTCCTCATGGTAACATCCATTGTGTGTGTGATTGCATAAGTGCACTTCACTCAAATCATAACTGATAACCAAACTGTCCCTTTCACATGTTATCTCAACTGGGTCTCCACTGGATCTAACATGCATGTAGTTAACAGTGGTAAATCTTCAGTTTCATGTGAGATCACTGATTGTGAATTAATTAATAATTAATTCACTGATCTCTCACTAGTGTAAGTTCAATTAAAACTAGTACAACTGAGCTTAACTCACTTAACTGAGTTAAACTACTTCACAACTCACATAACTACACATCCAACTCTGTTACAACTTCGAATCACTCAGTTACAATTAATTGAACTTGGATGTCCCACTAGTCAACCTTTGAACTCAAATTTCCTATAGCTAACTGATTTTCCATTTCAGATAACTATTTCAAGTAATTATAAGATAATAGATTAATATTTATTGTCCAATTTATTTAATGGAAAAACAAATTAGACACATTTCTTGTTGACTTTTCAACACTCTTTGCAGTACATTTTTTGATCTCCACCCCTTCCCAAAAAATATAGAATATAACCCTAATCATAATCTGATCCGATCTGGCAGTCCAAAGGGTGCACTGTAATCTCACATCTTTCCGCCTCAAATGGTCATTTCAACTCGGGTGTACTGCAATCTCATGATGTATTGGCCTCCAAATCGTTCATTGCAATCTCACTATCTCTCCTACTTCAAAAGGTCCTTTCAATTTGGGTGCACTGCAATCTCATAATCTCTAAGCCTCCAAATGATCATAATGTCCATTTCAGTAGGTTCCTTTCCTCCAAATATCTTGTCACCAGACCTAGAGCTTGACATAGACCATGACCTAGAACACCACATAGAGCTAGATCTAGATTTAGACATTGACATAGATCCCCCTAGCTCCATCTAAGACTAGAAAAAAATTATACTCAATCCTTAACCCTATATTCACTCAAGCCCTGAGTGCACTATGCATATACCTTGTGTACAACCCTTGCACCCACATCACCCACATATTGGTGTTCTAACCATTGCTCTATCCTTGAAAACACTTTCAATCCTAACACCTTAGGCCTTAGTTCTCCCCATACCCCTATACATATTTATTCATAAATAGGTTTGGTGTATATTAAATTCTATATCCGTTTCATTAAGAGTGCACACACACTCCTATGACTTGAATGAGTTGTAGTTGTTGGTTGTTTATGCTCAGCAGGAACACACGCACGTTCCTAGAACACACACACACATTCTAGGAATGCACGGGCATTCCTACTAGGAATTTTTTGGTTCCAAGCACACCCCACCTCATCTATCTCTTGGCCAAAAAAAATCCACTATGGCTTTAGATAAAAACAACCCGCACAGACATGTTTTACTTATTTTAGTGTTCTTGTTAGATTCATAGACTTTTGTGCTATTGCTATACCATTGTAAGAAAATTTGGAAGACAACTTTGTCAAGTGCAATTGGAATTGTTGTTTTTATCTACTTGTGTCTTCTTGGAATTGGAAGACAAATTTGTCCAAGTGCAATTGGAATTGTTGTTTGTATCATCTTGTGTCTTCTTGGAATTAGTAGACAAATTTGTCCACGTGCGATTGGAATTGTTGTTTGTATCTTCTTGGACTTAGAAGATAAATTTGTCCAAGTGCAATTGGAATTTTTGTTTTTATATTCTTGTGTCTTCTTGCAATTGGAAGACAAATTTTTCCAAATGCAATTGGAATTGGAATTATTAGATGTGTCTTATTTTGTAATACAAAAACAAATTTCTCCACTTGGTTGTGCCTTATTACATAATATAAAGAAAAATTTGTGGTGGGTATTTGGAAGCCAATTATTATCTTCAAACATGGGGAACTACTATATTCGAGAAAGAAATTCCTCGAGAAAAAAGAAATTGATTGAAAAGGTAGAAGAATAAAGAGAAAAATAAAATTTATGTATGGCAAAGCGTAGGATTTCAAAAGAGGGAATCCAATTTCTAGTGGAATAGATGTCATTATTGTTTCTACTCCATCACCAGAAGCAAAGTGCAAGAGTTAATTAGAGAGAAATCCAAACAATATCTCATCAAGAAAAAAAAAATTGGATGACCAAATGATGGAGGATTTGTTTGGAGTTGATTATACAATGGATGAAATTAAAGAAGAAACTGGTGTACAACATTGTGGTGAAGAAGGTCATGTGATGCAATCTCTTGTTGGATAGTCACATGTTCCAAAAAATAGACAATCCCATGTCCACTCTCCCCCCATAGTTGATGTGTTAGTGATTGAAGGGGAAAGAAATGAAACATTGTTAAGTCAACAACAAGGAGGTCAAGAGTGCCAGAATAGAGGTTCATCGTCCCTACCTAGATTGAGCACTGCACGTCAAAGAAATCCTAAACACATTCAGATCGATGAAATTGGTCTAGCATCACTTGAACGTAAGTTACCTAATCGTACTATTCATTATCACTCTTATAAAATCATTCAAGAATATTTTGAAGTAAAATCCAATGCTACTAAATGTAAATTATTTTTATCTTTGTTAAAATATAGAAGTTTCACTGTTGTTAGGAGGATTTCATGCATTAAAACAATCAAAGGTGTAGAAATAAGTCATCATATAGTACAAAACATTTTAGATGTTTTTCAAAGAATTGGTAAGAAGTCTCGTTCCAAAGACCACAACACAGTCTGATATGTCTTGTCCCAGTCAATTGTTAGCAAGATCACAACAAAACATCGTTTGCTACAACAAAACTCTCACCTCTTGAGATGCAATGTGAAAACCCTTAGAAATTATTCTCATTGATGATATAGCCTTGACACAGGTGCCCCAATAGATTTGTGGGCCTTCACTGGAAGTCTACCCCGTTCTGGCATGAAGTTAATTGGAGTGGTTAAGGGACTAGTTCAGGATTTCTGGCATGAGAACACAAGGCCCTCTTCCAAAAAAAAATATGTACTAAAATTTAGAAGGGGATATAGGGACCATGAACCCCATATTAAACACTTTCTTGACATTACACAGAAATAATTGTATGAGAAATTCAAAACAATACATAGTGCACTTAACTTAGGCCAAATATATTTCCATATAGGAAAGCCTTGCTATGTTTGAATAAAAAAAAAATCGTAAGACGTGTTGTTATAGATATCACATTGAGTATGGTTATTATTATGACACACACACACACATATATATCATGTTTTTCATAAGACCCTTTTGCAGGAATTCCCAGTTATATTGTCGTCGTCATAATCTAGAGATTTTATTAACAAAATCTTGTGTACAATGCCAGAGGGTTTTACATTTTTATCAAAAATCATTCTTAGATGGGACATGCCCCAAGTGCAGTGGAATGAAATTACTAATAAAGTGCATCCATGTAAGTGATGAGTATGAATTGAGGAGGAAGGAGGTTGCCTTGCAAAGCTTTAAATATGTGACATATGATATTGATCGAGGACAGGAAAGAAAAAAGATACAATTGGTTACTTCCCAAGTACAAGTTTGTGAATTCATGAAGGACTTCGTCAAAAAGACACGACATTATGTTCATCATGTCTGTGTGGCTCGATGGCAGGAAAAGCATTTTAGAATATGCAGAGATACATTTCATGTTGGTATTATATTATCAATGGTTGAATTTCCTGAGAAATACACCCTTCAACCGCAAAATGAGATTCAAAGCCAATTTTATCACTCAGAGTAGGTCAACATAATGGTACATATCACATACAGGAATGGACCAGATAATAATGAACAAAACAAAGTTATATTGAAAGAGTATCAATTCTACATAAGTGATGATTGGTCCCATGACTTAGCTTACGTACAACATTTTTTTTAGTTGTTCTACAATCACCTTAAGGAGAAGAACATACAGATGGATCAACATTGGATTTGGTCAGATGGTTGTGCAGGCCAGTTCAAAAGTGATCGTGTATTTCAATGGTTGTGTATGTTTCACAAAAAACTAAAGGTACCACACATTTGGAACTATTTTGAGTCCAAGAACGGGAAAGGGGATCATGATGGAGCAGGTGCATGCATAAAAATAACATTACGTAGGCAATAAATGAATTTCACTACTACTTCCCTCATTCGATATGAAAAATCCATTGTTGAATGGTGTTCTTCAGTAATGGGAGAGGGAATAGGAACCCGTGAAGACCAATCAGACAAGAAAGGACATGTGTATAGATATTTTGGGGAGGTGGTCGATGTAGATCAATCACAATGGTATGAATGCAAAACAATCTAGGGCACTCGTGGATTCCATTTAGATAGAACATCAGACAATGCAATAGTTAAAATATGGACGAGAAAACTTTGTTGCTTCTCTGGTCCATGTAGTAGTAATGAATGGGATGATTGTGAATCAACAGACTAGGTTGATAGATGGGATTGTGTATCACTCCCCATTGATCAATGTATAATTATGGAATTATCCCAATTGGAGGAGGACCAATCATGTATTTCAACAGATTATGATCATGTCTCAGATCTTGTACTATCGAGTTCGTTGAATCCTTCTATTAAATTTTGAATAACTAGAATGAATGTTTTATGCTTTGGTCATTTAGTGGACTCACATTTTTGTACTCCATTTTTTGCAGGGCACATATACGAAGTGGTTTCCCCAAGAGATAATGAATGAGGCACTGATTATTGGTTGGAACAATGCTTAGAGGGAAAGCATACCCTCATGTGATGTTGGCCCTCGACCAAGTTTTGGGGAAACTTTGGTCAGTTTTGGAGGTTTCGGCCCACTTTTGGACTTCAACACGTTGGTCGAAGTAGGAGTGCCCAGGTGGAGTTGAGATCATAGATCTCACCTATTTTGAGAGCTATGTGGACCCAGTAAGGGTTCCTCTAGGTTTTTTAATGGGTTTATGGGATGTCGGCCCATGGGTTTTCCCCGTGTTTAGGACTTATTGTAAGATTTTGTAAAGTATAAATAAGAGGAATGTATTGTAGAAGAAGTAGTTTTGTATGCGAAGGAGTGTATGGGGTCGAGGATTTCTGCTCGACTGTGATTTTGTAGACTATTCTCAGTGCTTGTGATTCTCAATGTGGAGTAGGTGCTAAGTGTCGTCATAAGAGAATTTGGCTATGTGCATTTGACCTATTTTTGGAAGGTAAATAAGGAGGATCTAGTGCTTAGTGCACAAATCTCCTGTCTTGTGCGAAGTTTGACTCTTTGTCTTAGTGCACAGAAGTGACTGGATGTAAGATATTGGTGAATAATAAAGAGGTGAAGCAGTTTGTGGACGTAGCCCCACCTTGGGGTGAGCCATATATATCTAGTGTCTCATGGTTTGATTTGTGCAGTGTCATTTATGTTATGCATTTTCTTAGCGATTTGATTATGATGTGTAATGAATATATATTTTGTTGCTTAAGTATTTTACTTATATTAAAGGGTAAATGAATGCTAGATTTAACTCACAGTGCTAAGTGCTAAGTGTTCAAGGTGCATAATCACTTGTTGTTACTGCGCTTATTTGTCTTGTATTATGCTCTACAGATTTAATGAGGTTAATAAACTAATGCTTGTTCACTTCCTAAGCATTAACATAATATTATGGGAAGTGCTCTTTTCACAGAATCATTTCCTAGCCTGGTTACAGACACATGGATCCTATAACCTAGCTTGCTTCTACCTCGGGTGAGACTTCGCCTACTTCGCAGGTGTTGCCGAAAGGGCCAGTAGTCGGGGTTTTGTTGGTGCATTGTTAAACGTTGAACCCTGGGTCTTCCCCTGTACCAAAAAATGGTTCTGTTGCCTGGATAGTTGAACTGGAGGCCCAAACAGTACCGAGCACCCCACAGGAGGTGCGTGACCAGAGGGAGGAGTCCACCAAAAACACAGTAGCAAGTATAAAATCCCTCGCCTCATCATGTAAACAGTTGAGTGACAAAAGAGCCTAGACGTATGAATGCTTCATCGAGGATCCAGAGTTAAAGAAGCTAGAGGCTCAGTTACAGGAGGCGCAGAGGCAAGCATTTTCATTATAGGCACAAATGAAGTTGTTCACAGCAGTGGAAAGGATGAAGAGACCCTAGGAGCAGCGCACAGTACATCAGCAGATCACTGCCCTCCAAGGTAAGGTGATGGAAGTAACACATAAGTTACAACCTATGCAGGATGAAGCTTGAAAGGTGTTCGAGGAGATCGATAGCCAGGGTTCAAAGTTAGATCAAGTAGTTGCAGCAGTAGAAAAATGCCTGGAAGGGTCTATTATAGATAAAACAGTTCAGGGACTCGTTGAGTAGGAGGCTTAGGTGAGGCAGCAAGTCGAAGAATCTCGAGGCTTTTGAAGCAGTATTTTATGGACTTGAGTGACTCAGGATGAGTCACAGGTGAGTGTTGGGGGCCTATTGGCCCTCGACCAGTTTTTGGGGAAACTTTGGTTAGTTTTGGAGGTTTTGTCCCACTTTTGGACTTCGACACATTGGTCGAAGTAAGAGTGCCCAGGTGGAGCTGAGATTGTAGATCTCACCCATTTTGAGGGATATGTGGACCCAGTAAGGGGTCCTCTGGGTTTTGTAACAGGTTTATGGGATGTTGGTCCATGGGTTTTCCCCATGTTTAGGCCTTATTGTAAGATTTTGTAAAGTATAAATAAGAGGAATGTATTGCAAAAGAAGTAATTTTGTATGCCGAGGACTGTATGGGGTCGAGGATTTTTGCTCGACTGTGATTTTGTATACTGTGCTCAGTGCTTATGATGCTCAGTGTGGAGCAGGTGCTAAGTTTCATGATAAGAGAATTTGGCTCTATGCATTTGACCTATTTTTGGAAGGTAAAGAAGGAGGATCTAGTGCTTAGTGCACAAATCTCTTGTCTTGTGCGAAGTTTGAATCTGTGGCGTAGTGCACAAGAGTGACTGGATGTAATATCTTGGCGAATAATAAAGAGGCGAAACGGTTTGTGGACATAGCCCCACCCTGGGGTGAACCACGTATATCTGGTGTCTCATGGTTTTCTTTGTGCAGTGTCATTTTGGTTATGCATTTTCATAGTGCTTTGATTATGATGTGTAATGAATATATATTTTGTTGCTTAAGTACTTTACTTATTTTAAAGGGTAAATGAATGCTAGATTTAACTCACAATGCTAAGTGCTAAGTGTTCAGGGTGGATAATCACTTGTTGTTACTGCGCTTATTTGTCTTTGATTATGCTCTGTAGAGTTAATGAGGTTAATAAAATAATTCTTGTTCACTTCCTAAGCGTTAAAAACATATTCTACAAAGTGCTCTTATCTCAGAATCGTGTCCCAGCCTGGTTACAAACACCTGCGTCCTGTAATCCCCCTACTTCTACCTTGGGTGAGACTTCGCCTGCTTCGCAGGTGTTGCCGAAAGGGTTGGTAGTCAGGGTTTTTTTGGTGCGTTTTTAAGCGTTGAACCTTGGGTCTACCCCTGTGCCAACATGTGTTCAGTAATAGACTTTGAAGGCATTAAATTTTCGACAGGGTTGATGGTTATTAAAGGATAATATCTCACACAAGATGAAAGAACATGAAATAAAGATTGTTATGTGTTTCAATATTATAAACCAAGTGAAGTTGTATACCACTTTACAAAATTGGTTATTGGTACAAACCTCCAACTACAAACAATGCCAAGTAAGAACTCATCAAAGGTACAATACTTCTTTCCTTACTCTAAGCACGAGAAGTTAATAGAAACTGTCAGTATTAGAAGTGTTCTTAATGGTCTACTTGAATGACCATTTAGGTATGTAAAACGAATCATTTTGGCTTCATTTTGACTATTGTTAAAATGTTTGTAATGTTGTTAAAATATACCCTGCCTTAAAATATACCCATGCCATGCCTTGCTTTGTCGTGTCTTGCCTTGTATTACCTTGCCTTGCATTGCCTTTCCATGCCATGCCTTGCCTTCACTTTCCATGCCATGCCATACCTTTCCTTCACTTGACTGCCCTTTCCTTCACTTTCCTTGACTTCACTTTCCATGTCTTTCCTTGCCTTTCCTTCACTTTCCATGGGCCCATGCCTTTCCTTCACTTGGTATGTTATGCCTTGCCCTGCCTTCAATTGCCTTGTCTTCACTTACCATTCCTTGCCTTGTCTTTCCTTCACTTTCCATGCCATACCTTTCCTTCGTATTCCATGCCTTGCCTTCACATGCCATGCCATGCCTTTCCTTCACATTCCTTGCCTTTCCTTCACATGTCATGCCTTTCCTTTCCTTCACTTGTCATACCACTCCTTTCCTTCACTTTCCATGCCTTGCCTTGTCTTTCCTTCACTTGCCATGACTTTCCTTTCCATGCCATGCCTTGCATTGCCTTCACTTGTCATGCCTTTCCATGCCTTGCCTTGCATTTACTTTCCTTCACTTTCCATGCCTTGACTTCACTTGTATTTCCTTCACTTTCCTTATGTAACGATCCCACCCAACCAACCTGAGGCCGGGGTACGCCACTCTAGAGTAACCACTCATGCTCTGACGCCAGTCGGTAACATTCCCAGCCATCAGGCCAGGCCATGCTACTCTAGGGAACACTTTCATTCCCATACTGCGGAACATACAGTAGCATACCCAATAGTCAACTAAGAAATGCCACCTAAATTTACTCTTTAGACTCCATGCAACTAAAACATATGCATACAACATGCTCGTGGAAGCTTTACATCTAAACATAAATAAACAATTACTTTATGTAACATACAAATTTTATATTAAAATAACAATAATTACCGATATGCATCATTTACAAGAAATTACCCATAAGCACACAAGCAATCATAGTCACATATATGATAAAATTGTAACATAGGCATGTAAATAACAAAACAACATATCCATATATCATACAATTGGTACTTATCTTAGAAAGACTATGACCAACTGCTTATAGACCATCCATGAACCTCCCAACCATAGACTACACTGTTCATCACTCTCAACAGTGAATCACCCCCGAGCTGGGACTGAACTCCACCCAGGTTAAAGGGATTCATATCCAGACTAAGGCTAAGGGACAATAGGAAAGAATCTGTCTTAGGTGCTTACTCAACTAACCGCCTACAACCTCTCATTCCCCATATGCCTGTCCCACCCAAGGAAGTGTTCCCCTTCTGCAAGATACCAGATATATAAAATATGCAAAACAGAAACGAAATGCTAGAAATGACAGAATAACAGTAAAATATCCAGCATAATCTTCACAATACACAGAAATGATATACGAAATAGCAACAGAAATAGCACTTGAATCAGATAGCAATGTTCACAGGCCTCTTCGAGGGGGC
>SNQJ01S0015218.1:19245-37464 GCA_010110895.2 Picea sitchensis
CCTTGACTTTTGGCCCTCCCTTTCCCTAACTGGTAAGTTCAGTCCCCCATCTCTTTTATCGTTGATGGTCTGCGCGCAATGATGTATTTTATATTAATCATGAGTCATGTACAAAGTAGGAACTCTAGCCTTTAACATCTAGGCGTGTTGGCCTAATTCCAAGACATAAGCATTCTGACTTATAATACTGGCTCACCAGCCTATAATGCATATTATATACACAAAGGTTCGCTGACCTTAATATTGCACGCACTTAGTTACTATGTGTTGTATCCTCTGTCTTTAAGGTTGCATGCACCTTAGTTATTGCGCGCGATATTCAAAAATGTGCACATTACATCCCTTTACTACGCAGTATATGCGTGCACCATGCCATGAAAGGTGTATTACAAAAATGATGTCTAAACAGCTCACTAGCTTAAATATACTTGGATTATATTTACATTTGGGTTCGGCCGAGGGATATTACACCTTACCTTCACTTTTCTTACCTTTTCCATGCCATGACATGCCATTCCATACCATTACATACCTTTCCTTCACTTGCATTCACTTGTCTTCACTTTTCTTACCTTTTCCATGCTATGACATGCCATTCCGTACCATTACATACCTTTCCTTCACTTGCATTCACTTGTCTTCACTTTCCTTGCCTTTCTTTCACTTGTCTTGCCTTGCCTTGCCTTCACTTTCCTTCACTTTCCATGCCATGCCTTGTCTTCACTTGCCATGCATTTCCTTCAATTTTCTTTCCTTATCACTTTCCATGGCATGTGTTTCCTTCAATTTCTTATCACTTTCCATGCCTTGCCTTCACTTTTCATGCCATGCCATGCCATGCCTTCACTTACCTTTCCTTTCCTTCACTTTTCATGCCTTTCCTTCATGTGTCTTGCCTTCAATTTCCTTTCCTTCACTTGTCTTTCCTTTTCCATGACATGCCATGTAATTCCATAGCATGTCATGCCTTGCCTTCACTTTCCTTTACTTCACTTGACTTTCCTTGCCTTCACTTTCAATGCCTTTCCTTCACTTGCCTTCCCTTTCCTTACCTTTTCTTTCCTTCACTTTCCATGCCATGCCTTGACTTCACTTGCCATGACTTTCCTTCACTTGCCATGCCATGCCTTGCCTTCACTTTCCTTATCACTTGTCATGCCTTTCCTTCACTTTCCATGCCATGCCATGCCTTGCCTTCACTTTCCTTGCCTTTCCTTCACTTGCCATGCCTTGCCTTCACTTGTCTTTCCTTTTCCATGCCATGCCATGCATTTCCTTCACTTTCCTTTCCATTCATGTCTTGCCTTCACTTTCCTTTCCTTCACTTGCCTTTCCTTTCCTTTCCTTCACTTTTCGTGCCATGCCTTTCCTTCACTTTCCTTTCCTTATCACTTTCCATGCCATGCCTTTCCTTCAATTGAATTATCACTTGCCATGCCTTGCCTTAAATTTCCATGTCATGCCATGCCATGTCTTTCCTTCACTTGCCTTGCCTTTCCTTCACTTTTCTTGCCTTTCCTTCACTTTCCATGCCTTGGCTTCACTTGTCTTACCTTTTCCATGCCATGTCATGCCATTTCATATCATTCCATGCCTTTCCTTCACTTTCCTTTCCTTACCTTAACTTTCCTTGCCTTTCCTTTCCTTCACTTGCCTTGCCTTGCATTCATTTTCCATGCCATGCCTTTCCTTCACTTTTCTTTCTTTATCACTTTCCATGCCATGCCTTGCCTTCACTTTTCTTATCACTTTCCATGCCTTTCCTTCACTTTCCTTTCCTCACCATGCCTTAACTTCACTTGTCTTTCCTTGCCATGCCTTGCCTAAACATATGTAATAAGAATTGAGCAAAAAACTAGTGTCAGAGATACTCCAACAAACGGTTTTTTGGTGGATAGAATAACAACACAAGAGACCCCCTAGTTGAAAAACGATGCTCTGAATCTAATGCAACTGACGATTCTCCCATCTGAATCTCGGTTTGAGTTTTATCACAAGTTGCAACTTGCCTCTTCAAGCCATTCAAGGACATGTGGTCAATTTGGTCTGGGGGCATAAAATACAAACCGAACGGCATAACAAAGTTGCATAAGCTCCCACAAGTCTATTTGGCCAAGGCCCACGCGACTACACTACCCACAAATTCTTGACACAATGTTCTTGAAAATTGACCTCCTCTTCAAAAATTTCACTATGCCTCATTGACCAAAACCCAATGTCGGAGCTACTCCAACAAACGGTTTTTCGGTGGACAGAATGACAGCGAAGGGCCCCCCCAGTTAAAACTTGGTGCTCTAAATCCAATGCAACTGGTGGTTCTCCCATATGGACCCCGGTTTGAGTTTTATCGTGAGTTGCAACTCACCTCTTCAAGCCATTAAGGGACATGCAACCAATTTGATTTGGGGGAATAAAATCCAAATCGAGCGACATAACGAAGTTCTATAATCTCCCACAAGTCTATTTGTCCAAGGTCGATGCAACTACACTGCCCACAAATTCCCAACACAATGTTCTTAAAAATCGACCTCCTCTTTAGAAATTGCACTATGTCTCATTAACCAAAACCCTAGTGCCGAAGATACACCAACAAATGGTTTTTCGGTGGATGGAATGACAATGGAGGACCCCTTAGCTGAAACTTGGTGCTCTAGATCCAATGCAACTGATGGTTCTCCCATCTGAATCCCAGTTTGAGCTTTATCCCGAGTTGTAACTCGCCTCTTCAACTCATTCAGGGACATGTAGCCAATTTGGTCCAGGGGCATATAATCCAAATCGAGTGGCATAACAGAGTTTTGTAAGCTCCCATAAGTCTATTTTTCCAAGGTCTACACAAATACAATACCCACAAATTATCAACACTGTGTTCTTGAAAATCGACCTCCTCTTCAGAAATTGCACTATGCCTCATTGACCAAAACCCTAGTGCCAACAAACGGCTTTCCGCTTGACGAAATGACAGTGGAGGCCCCCCCCTAGTGAAACCCAGTGCTATAGATCCAATGCAACTAAAGGTTTGTCCATCCAAATCTCGGTTTGAGTTTTATCACTAGTTGCAACTCGCCTCTTCAAGCCATTTAGGGACATGTGGCCAATTTGGTCTAGGGGCATAAAATTCAAACTGAGCGGCATAAAGGAGTTTTGTAATCTCCCACAAGTCTATTTGGACAAGGCCCATGTGACTACACTACCCACAAATTCCCAACACAGTGTTCTTGAAAATCGACCTCCTCTTCAGAAATTGCACTATGCCTCATTAACCAAAACCCTAGTGTCAGAGATACTCCAACAAATGGTTTTCTGGTGGACGAAATGATAGAAGAGGCCCTCAATGCAAACCCTAGTTGAAAACTCATACTTTGGATCCAATGCAACTGACGGTTCACCCATCCAAGTCTCGGTTTGAGTTTTATCGTGAGTTGCAACTCGCCTCTTTAAGCCATCCAGGGACATGTGGCCAATTTGGTCTGGGGCATAAAATCCAAACTGAGCGGCATAATGGAGTTTCATAAACTCCCACAAGTCTATTTCACCAAGGCCCACACGACTACACTACCCACAAATTCCCAACACAGTGTTCTTGAAAATAGACCTCCTCTTTAGAAATTTCATTGTGCCTCATTGACCAAAACATTGGAATTCTGATGCAAGTATTTTTATATAAGAAATATGGGATACAAGTTGTAGAATTATATGTTTAATGAATCCTTTGATTTTAATTTTTATGTATGAATCCTTTGATGGAATGACAAGTGAATGCAAGGAAAGGCATGGAAAGTGAAGGCAAGGCATGGAAAGTGAAGGCATGGTATGGAAAGACAAGACATCACAAGTGAATTCAAGGCAAGGCATGGAAAGTGAATGCAAGTCAAGGCATGGAATGACATGGTAAGGCATGGGATGGCAAGGCTTGGTATGGAAAGGCATGGTATGGAAAGGCAAGACATGGAAAGTGAAGGCAAGGAAAGGCATGACATGGAAAGGAATGGAAAGGTATGGAAAGGCATGGAAAGTGAATGAAAGACGAGGCATGGAATGGAGTGGCATGGTATGACATGGAAATGCATGGTATGGAAAGACAAGACATGGAAAGTGAAGGCAGGGTAAGTCATGACAAGGCATGGCGTGGAAAGGCATACCATATGATACCATACCAAGGAAAGGAAAGGCATACAATACCAAGACAAGGCATACCATACCATACCATACCAATGCCAATGCATACCATACCATACCATACCATGCCAATGCATATCATACCATACCAATGCCAATGTCAATGCATACCATAGCATACCATACCATTTCCAATGCATACCATACCAAGGCAAGGCATGACATACCATACCATACCATACCATACCATACCATTGCCAATGCATACCATGCAAGGCAATGCATACCATTTCCATTGTCAATGAATACCATGCAAGGCAATGCATACCATTCCAATGTATACCATTTCCATTGCCAATGCATACCATACCATAGCATACTATTTCCAATGCATACCATACCATTTCCATTTCCATTGCCATTTCCAATTCCAATGCATACCATACCATACCATGCCATGCCATTTCCAATGCATACCATACAATGGCAAGGCAATGCATACCATACCATACCATTGCCAATGCATACCATACAAGGAAATGGCAAGGCAATGCATACCATTTCCATTGTCAATGCATACCATACCATTGTGAATGCACACCATACAATGAAAATTCAATGCATACCATTGCCATTGCCAATGCATACTATACCATACCATTGCCAATGCATACCATACAAGGAAATGGCAAGGAAATGCATACCATACCAATGCATACCATTTCCATTTCCATTGCCAATGCATACCATACCATATCTTACCATTTCCAATGCCAATGCATACCATACCATACCATACCATTTCCAATGCATATCATACAATGGAAAGAAAATGCATACCATTGTCATTTCCAATGCATACCATACCATACCCTTGCCAATGCATACCATACAAGGCAATGGAAAGGAAATGCATACCATTTCCATTTACATTGTCAATGCATACCATACCATTTCCATTGCCATTGCCAATGACAATGCATACCATAAAATCCAATGGAAAGGAAATGCATACCATTTCCATTGCCATTTCCAATGCATACCATACCATATCATACCATTGCCAATACATACCATATTATTTCCATTTCCATTGCCAATGCCAATGTATACCATACCATACCATTGCCAATGCATACCATACAATGGTAAGGCAATGCATACCATTTTCATTGTCAATGCATACCATACCATTGCCAATGCATACCATACAAGGAAATGGCAAGGAAATGCATACCATTTCCATTTCCAATGTATACCATTTCCATTGCCATTAAAAATGCATACCATACCATAGCATACCATTGCCAATGCATACCATAACATTTCCAATACATACTATACCATTTCCATTGCCAATGCATACCATACCATACCATTTCCAATGCATACCATACAATAGCAAAGCAATGCATACCATACAATGGAAAGACAATTCATACCATTTCCATTACCAATGCATACCATTTCCATTTCCAATGCATACCATTGAAAAAACATACCATACCATTTCCAATGCATACCATACAAGGAAATGGCAATGCAATGCATACCTTACCATACCATACCATTGCCAATGCATACCATACAAGGAAATGGAAAGGCAATGCATACCATACCAATTCATACCATTTCCATTGTCATTTCCAATGCATAGCATACCGTAGCATACCATACCATTTCCATAGCATACCATTTCCAATGCATACCATACCATTTCCATTTCCATTTCCAATGCATACCATACCATTTCCATTTCCATTTCCAATGTCAATGCATACCATACCATACCATACCATATCATACCATTGCCAATGCATACCATACAATGGAAAGAAAATGCATACCATTTCCATTTCCATTTCCAATGCATACCATACCATTGCCAATGCATACCATACAAGGCAATGGCAAGGCAATGCATACCATTGCCATTTCCATTTCCAATGCATACCATACCATACCATTGCTTGATGTATTGAATATTCTAGGGATTTTATGTGTCATCTTGCATTTCAACAAGCATTTGTTATCTAAACCTTATTTTATGCTTTCATTTTCAACCCCCTTTCATTTAATGGTTAATTGTGTTAAGGGTTGTTATATTTATCCCGTTGTAACTTAGTTAATATCATTTATTGGCTTTGAGAGGCATGACAATGTTATGGCATGAAATTGGAAAGTTATATTTATTGTTATATAGGTTAAAATGGGAAATTGCATGACAAGTCATGGGAAGCTACATGAAAATGGCATGGCTTGGAAAGGCATAAAAATGACATGGAAATGGAATGGCATGGAAATGACATGCCATGGAAATGTCATGATATGGAAAGGAATGGAAATGGAAAGGCATGGAAAGGTTTGAAAATGGCATGGAAATGGAAATGGAATGGCATGGAATGAATTGGAAAGGAATGGCAATGGAATGGATTGGCATCAACAAGTTTATGGGATTGGGTTTTGGAGGGTCCTTTGTCTCCTTGTGTACTCTAACCCAAAAAATGGGTAGGAATGTGCAATAAAATCTCATAGATGGTGAAGGGAAAGGAATAATGGTTTCAAGTCTCCCTGGAGGAATTTTGTTAGCATAGCATTACTTTCTATAGTGTGTCATGAAATGTAACCTCAAAACTTTTTTTGTAGGTGGAAAATGATACACATTCTAAGATCTAGTTTCCATCTGAACTCTCTCGTTCTATTGATCAAAATCAATAAGTTTAGTGGACATCATAGAAGACTGAATAAATGTTATTAATAATTGATGGGTTTAACAAAATTTACATATACCCACTACACAATCTAAACAAACATGTGCATTAATGAGTCCTTGACTAGTCTTTTTGGCTTTTATGAAGGGTTATACATAAATAAAATAATTTTGTACATGTCATGCATAGAACGAGGGGAATAATGTGTGTTCCCTAGAAAATAACATTGCGCTGAAATTGTTAAGTGATTTACAATTATGTAGAAGATAAATGAGAAAAATTATTTCTATAATAAATTATTGTAATATGTCATTTTTAAGGTCACACTATTTTCAAGTGACCACTATTTGAGTGTGGGTTGTCATTGGATTTAGATGGATATAATTCAAGAGGTAGTCCATATTGTTGGTTGTGAGTTAGAATATGGATATCCACAACATCCATGAAAATAATTTAGAAGGAATGATCTATCGATGATGTAGAGATACATGATTGATTAGCAAGCAATGCTACTTGAGAACCATTAATTGCTTATGGATTTAGCACTTAGCAATATTTTCCACCATAAGCTATTCCTTAATGCATAATGCAAGTATTTATAATCACTTTATAAACAAATCAAAGGATTAATACAGATTAAATTCATACACTTTGGAATTGAAACACTTTGAAATTTATATATTCATCAACATCAAATGTAGAAACAACGAGAATCATAAGAAACATGCCAAGAAGTATATATATATATATATATATACTCAACGTTGTCTAAATTGTACATTTTTTACAAAATGGAAACTCGTGCCCGATATACAAAGTGACAACGAGTGCCCTAACATAAAAAACATCTATATCATGGCCTAGCTGCAAAATGGTAGTAGTTGGCCAATCATTGACCATTTCCACCCTCGCCACCCTTAGGAGCATCCTGGAAATATATATTTCTTCTCTTACTCAAGGATGCACCTCGAGAGGTTCTAGGCCTGGGCATGCTTCGATGCTCTGGAGACTGCACAAAGAATAAACAGTGTTATAAGTTTTTTTCATCAATGAATTAATAGACATACAAATTGATACTTTGTAATTTAACCTAAGACAACTCACCACATATGAAATTGTCAATTGTGAGGGTGTTACCCTCCTCCATGACCCCAATCTCTCTGCAATGCCACCCTACATTAGTTACAAGGATCAAGTCAAGAAAATTAAACAAATATGTGTAAAAACAAATTCATAAAACATAAAAAATTATCATCAATGCATTATCTCATTTTGAATATCTCAGGCATCAATCGAGATTCAATGGAAAATGAAGCACTAGGTTGTACAACCTGCTCCAAGACAACCTCTACTATGGCAGTCTCTGTCGATGGGGCCGAAAGTGGTGGTGCATGTGGATGACAAACAAGTGGGATGTGATGGACCCTCATAGGTTGTACAAGTGATTCCAACACCCTAGGCCTAGAGAAAGGCAACCCAGAAGCAACGCCCAGGTGCCCAGGGGGTGTAATACTACTATACCTAGAAAATATATTGACGACCTGCATACATATGAATAAAATTGCACTATTAGTACCAAATAGTAAAATTAAAAAACATAAACATAAACAATTTGATAATTATACGATATTTAACTTTACACATGATACCTATGGCGTCGGTGACTTGTCCATCCTAGATGGACAATCCTTGACATTTTCTAGTGCCAAATCCCATAGAAACAAGAGAACATATACAAAATTTGAGGATGTCATAAAATAAAGAAATGACTATGCCGAATCTATCAAATGTGATACATACCTGTGTGTATGGTGCACCCAATGAATATGTTGCCTCTACTGTTGCATCAATGGTGGGGCTAGGCATTGATGCATCCATAGGTGTAGAGGGTCTGCTATTGGGAGACAACAACTGCAAAACAACATATAATCAAATATCTATATAAATACAAAAAACAAAAAATGAATATATAACGATGAAGAACTTAGAGAGGGTTAAGATACTAACATCATCCATGAATTTATGTTGTCCATTGGGTTCTATAGGCCCATAGCATCATGTCTACCCATAGATCGAGCATCTGTGAAGTTCACATGGATGACTGCTATGTCCATGTGCCCTCTCTTCACTGTACTCTCATGTGCATGCTAACGCTCCAACTCCTCTATCAATGTCACTAGCAGGCACCTCCTGTCGAGATAGTGAAACAAAGCTATTGTGTTGCACTATGATACGAGTCAATGAGGAGATGGATAGTTGTATCTATTGCAAGTTCTCTGCAATAGGAGGATGTTGGGTAGGGGGGTTATGCCTTCGCCTTAGGGACAGGGACCTAACTCGGGGTCACTCCTGACATGCTCTCGGTCCTATGTGGACCCTCGACCCACCCCATGGAAGTCACCAATGTCAAAGTAGTTGACATGCTTACCCATAATAAACTCAACCCATAATTTCCTCAGAAAATATAATGGCATCTCTCTATTATTGCAGGGAGGTTTATCAAAAACCATTTACCACCTATCCATCTAGTTTTAACTAATCTGGGGATGGATGCACCAGTCAATGGTGATGTGTTTCCTAGTCAATTGTAGTTCTTATCTATTTCTAGGATCCCTAAAAATAGATAATATTTGTTGTTTTGAAATGTCTAGTTCTTTGACTTGGTTTCTATCCAAACCAATGCTATAGTACTCATACATTCGTACCCTATAATCAGAAATAGAGGTCAATTTTCCTTGAGAACTTGCAATGGACTTCACAATGATGTGCAAATAGGTGGCCAAGGAGACTCTGTTAGGTTCTCTAGTCTCCCTTAATTGTTCCTCAAGGGTTCGTAATATAACCAAACCCTCATCCATTTCAGTGTTTACATTGTGTGGTGGTGGTGGGTTGGGGTTTTGATCTTCTTGGCTTTCTTCTGAGAAACTTAAATTGTCTTGGGGTTCCATTGTATTATATATGTTGCAATTTAAAAACCATGTCATGTAAATTAGGTTCCATTTTTATTTAAAATACTAAATTGGATTAAAATTGAGAAAAAGGTAACATACCTAGACACGGTGGCCCCTTACTCCCTTTCTTCCTCCTCTCTAGCTCCACTATATCTTTCCAATGAGAGAATTGCGAGCTCAATTTGTGCACAATGGGCACAAATCGTGCTTGGGCCCTTTAAATATTTTTATCAGTAAGACCACATGCGCATTCTTAGGACCACGCACGTGCTCTAAAGACCGTGCATGTGGTTTTTCCACTAAACCTATGTGGAAATATACATGGAGATTTGACCATATCCAAACCTATAGGTATAGGAATGTGTGTGTGTTCCCAAGAACACACACACGTTTCTATGAGTGTGCGTTCTTAATCATTCCCTTGCCACTTTTTCGACCACGAAGTTCTTGCACTCACCCTTTCCTGATCATAATCAATCTCATCATAACACGTACCAATTAAATATGGGTAAAGAAGAAATGGGTCGGACCAATTACTATTAACTCCAACAATGTGGTCTAATTCTAGCGCTTATGATCAGAACATTTAATATTAACTCTAGTGCTTACACTAAAGCATTTATCATAAACCTTGGCAATGACAATCGAAGCATTTAGCACAAGCATCATTGGCTCACAATCATAGTTTTTCCCACAAACATTGTTGATTGGAAATAATAATACTTCACACGAAATCGAATGAAACTTATTAGAGGAGTTGATGTAATGGATGTCGATTCCTAGTTATACTTTGCATCAATATATTATTACATGCTATATTCTCATCCATTGGTTTTCCAACAATTTTCATAGGTCATGGGTATCGAGGGGGTATTTTCCATGCCCCGCGCCCCCTCCCCCCACCATCTACCTTCATAAACACACTCCAAAGAATCCTTCATTCGAAACCTATCATCCAATACAACCTTGCACCCAATGCGTTGTTCGAAAACAAAATTGGAATCATCAAGGTGTGATCCAACACCATCACAGGAAACCAAGATCAAAGTACAAAAAATTAATCTAAGTGATTCCACAATGCATGCATAATGATGATACAAAGACTAGACTTCAAATTTGTAATGACCACTTGCCCAGAGAGCATAAATGAGTGTGTGTCAACATGATCATTCGATAAATTTCATAACTCAACTTTCATCTTTCACCCGAAAAAGTCCATGACTTGGCCCTCGATGCAAATCGGAGGAGTTCCCATCAACTCCTTCAATCTCTATCAGAGGATTTACCATCAACTCTTCCGATAGCAGGTCATAGGAGTTATTACTAACTCCTCTGATAGCAGGTCGGAGGAGTTAGTATTTACTCCTCCGATACATAAAAAACCGACTTTCAAAAACGGTCATAACTTTTGACTCGGGTGTCCATTGTGTGCATTATTTATACTGTTGGAAAGGTATTTCCAAGATATACAACTTTATAGTTATAGATTTTGTTAAATTCTTAACTTATTTCTCTCATTTTTAAATATGAATATCTGGTACATTGTTGGTATCCCCGAAAAGCAATGCCTCAATCATGAGTAGACAAACCAGAGATTGAATCCAAGGAAGATTAATTGATATTTAATTTTTTTAATTATTCATTTATATGCATTATAATGATTAATATTGATGGTTTATTTGGAGTTACTCTTGTATATTGTATGTTGAATGGTGTCAACTACCGAGCAGAGGAAGGACATGTTCAACATCCTCGTGATGAAATCTACAATGAAAGATGACGAAGGAGCAATAATGACCGATGTAGCAGTGATAAAACAGTAGCAGGGAGATCCAACACAAATAATTGAAGAGGAGATATGACCCACATGACGGTCAACTATCAAACTTGGGTAATAAATATGCTCCCATGCCAAGGCCAGTCTTCATGATGCGCAAGGAACATATGGCCAAAATCCATGATGGCCCACCGACACTAGAGGAAAAATTCAAAATGTAACTGTTGTATTCTCCTTCTCATCATTACAAAGAGAATAAAGACAAAAGGTGGGAAGGAGAAAGGTCAAAGGGGAAGGGGGAAGGCCAAAGGTCATATTGAACCTCATTAAATACTAAAATTGTACCCAAACAAAAGGCTTTTTGGCTTTTCAAACATTGTACATTTTTGAACTACTTTGGGAATACATTGTCAACTAAAATTGGAGATCTTTCTGTTGGTGACGGAAGTCACTCCTGGATTGCTAATAGGAGCAGAGCCCGACGCCCATCAGTTTTATGTCACGGTTGTTCATAGATGGGTGATCGAATGGCAGGAAACTCAAAACAATAGCGTTCCAACTCTGAAACTAGGCCAGGTATGCCTGTGCAAGTGAGGTCTTGCGTAAACTTCAGACAGTGAGCTGTAGTAAAGGGTGAACAGGCGGAAGACTTGTACAAGAGAAAAGCGGAGGTCTATTATAAACAGTAGGTTTCTAACAGACTGAGGAAGAAAACTTCTAAATTCGATATCATCTTACATTCAAACGCAAAGCCAGAGAATGCAGCAATGCAACAATAAATCTTTTATCATAACATAACCACAATAACTCGCGCAACTCAGTCAATCACGAACTCTCTTAGCATAAGATGAAAACTAGATGGAGTAAGAAGAACTGTATGTCATAAAACAAGAAATCTCATATACAGATGCATAAACTGAAAGATAGGATAGCTGCCAAAACATTATAGTCGGGAGCTCTGCTCTACCATCGATGCTTACAAAATACAAAAACTGAGTGTATATACTCAGGAAACTTCACCCCACAGAGGCGTGTACAGTCACTCACAGCCGGGTGTCCCTTTATTCAAACTCGTACTGATGTCTTCTTTTAAGCGCCATCTTAACTAAGCATGGCTCTTGTAAGGAGAGTAGCTGAGCCATTAAGTGTTGGGCTAGCATGCGCAGACTTTTCTATTGAGTCAAGGACTTCGGCATGGCTTCTCTGGGAAAATCGATACACAGGACCTCCTCGGGTAGACGGCTTGCCAGAACCTCCATTCCCTCACTTAATGAATGAGTGGAAGTCTCAACCACCCGCACCTACCGTCATTTACTCCAGGCGAGAACAGTGAGTAGGTCGGATCCGATGGCACCTGGAGGCTGCGATGATCCTCTCTGCAACTGAACTCGGCGCCTCCGACCTTCTTTATGCAGCTTATTCCTTTCCTCAAGTGACCATGGACTGTGACCATATGCTTTCGGAGTTCGCGAATATGCAAGGACTAACCTTCGCCGATTGAAATTGCGATGAGCGATATGCCGAGAAGGCTTAATCTGGCACCACGTGTCCCTCTGAGATCTGACGGCTTAGAACTTACCTGATACCTTTGTGGGCCCGGGTCCAGGACTCTCCCGGAATCTCGTGCATCGGAACATAACGGAGTTTCTTTTTGCACCTTGGAGTTGCGACGGGCGAAATGCCGAGACGGCTCAACTTGTTTCTAGGTGTCCCCTTTGGATGAACGGCTGAAAATGCTTCGTGGATGTCGCGGGCCCCAGCTCCTATGCTTTCGGCGCTTCGCGTCTCGCGGCTGGGAGGAGGATGGTCCTTATGTTTCGAAGTCGCGATGGGTGAAAAGGCGAGGAGCCTAATCGCGCACCACGCGCCCTTCTGGATGGATGACTGAGATCTTCTCGGCAATACTACGGGCCCGGGCTTTGGACGCCTTCGGCACTTCGTGTCTCGCGACTAGGAGGAGCTAGTCCTTATTCTTTAAAGTCGCGATGGGCAAAAAGGAGAGGAGCCTAATCGCGCACCACGTGTCCCTCTAGATGGACGGCTAAGATCTTCTCAGCAATACTGCATAGCTCTTTTTAGTGTCGGTGCCCTCCAGAAGTAACCGTCGACTAAGGCTTAAGTGCTAGCGCCCTTCACAACTCGCGACCTCACGAGTTGGAGTGTCGAACCTTGGAACTCTCCTTCCATGAAATCCCGAGAGGCGATGACTCTTTTCTTTTCTTTTCCACAATTCTCGCGACTCACGATCTCGCGCAACCAAAGGATATGGTCCGCCCTCCGAACTCACGAACTCCGAGTTCAAGAAATGAACCTCCACATCAACTGATCGCGATCAACGATCCTCATTACTTCGCGAGTTCTTCACGGAGACTTCTGACCGTTCACCTCTTTAACAATTTATGCGCTATACTTGGCGTGACTCGGCTGACTGCAATTACCCACCGACCGTCGATATGCTTCACAAAACTAGGCCTTGGATGCTGCCGACAACACTTTGCCCACTCGCTTGACCCGCTACTTGGAAAAAAAAGGGATTCTCCCGTGCTTCATTTGATCATTTCGTGCAACTTGCATACCCGAATGCTCTCAAGCCCATGACAAGATTTATCGCTAACATTAGGCTCCATGGAGGATAGAGTCGTCCCTATGATTCTCTAAGAACTCCTTCTACAGCTTCAGTGCCTTGCTATTGGGCTATGGAGTCACTTATTAGGCCGAAAACATGCAAAAAGAAACCAAACAAAGAACTAAAAGACAATATTTACAAACAGAGGAGCCGTCTAAGGCTCAAATAAAACACTTTTTCAGAAAATGCCCATTCACTGGGCTACTGAAAACCTCTTCACCCTCCAGATCCTGCAACCTATATGTGTTGTTGGAGAAAATCTCAGAGATTTTAAAGGGGTCGATCCAGAGGGCGTCGAACTTGTTGTGCTTGCCTTTATCCTCTCTAGGTGCATCCCACTTAAATACCAAGTCCCCGATCTCGAACTCCTTTTTCTTGACCTTTCTGTAAAAAGCCTGTTTGATCTTCTGCTGATGACTGTAAGCTGCGTCCCTCACTTGTTCTCTGATCTGCTACGCTTCCACTATCTGGTGAATTCTTCTGATCATATGATCTGGCTCTCCCTCGTATTCCTGAAAGAACTTCGCCACCGGTAAGGCGAGCTGAGTAGGGAAAATCGTCTCTGCTCCATAGACTAGTTGAAACGGTGAAGTGCCCAGAGACTTCTTCGTGGTGACACGATCGGCCCACAGAGAAAATTTCAACTTTGAATCCCAGGCTCTTTTGTTATCCTCTAACAATCTTTTGATGATCTTTATCAGGATTTTATTAGAGGATTCCGCTAAACCATTTCCCTGGGAATAGTAGGGGGTGGAGTGAATTAGCGAGATCTGGAACTGCTCACAGAACTTAATAAGAGGTTCAGATTTGAAAGAAGCAGCATTATCGGTGACGATCCTGCTGGGACAGCCAAATCGGGCTATGATATCCTCCAGGAAGATGATAATTACTTTGTGTGATGCGCTTCTGGTGGGGACAGCTTCTATCCACTTGGTGAAATAATCGGTTGCAGTCAGGATCCATCTGTGTTGACCACCCAAGGGAGGATGAATTTCTCCGATGAAGTCCAACCCCCACTGCTGAAAAGGTGCCAAAGCTACTATGGGCTTTAATGGCAGCGATTTGAGTTGTTTCTTACCTAAGAACTTTTGGCATTTGATGCAAGCTCTGATCTCCCTGCAGACATCGGGGAATAAAGTGGGCCAGTAATAACCAACTCGGAGTATCTTGTGAGCCGTGGTTTTCCAGAAATGATGACCTCCATAAAGGCCGCTATGAAAATCAAACATAACCTTCTGGGCCTCCTGTGGGTCCAGGCATCTCAGAAACACCCCTAGAGGGTCTCTCCAATACAAGATTTGGTCAATGAGGCAATACCTGACCGCCTTGAGCTTTAGAGCCCTTGCTTTGCTTTTTCCCATTCCATCGGGGGGCTTCAATTCTTGCAGAAAGTACAAGATATCCTTGTACCAGGAGCATGTTGCTAGAGACAAGGCATCCTGAAAATTCTTGTTGGATGACTCAACTTGCTCATTGATGAAGCTAATCCCTAAGACTTTGCAATTAGATTCAACCAGCAACTTGGCCAAACCCTGCCCCTTTATCAACTTGGTGGGCTTAATCTCTAGATCAAATTCTAGGATCTTGGCAATCCACTTACCCCTTCTTCCGTCTATGTCAGGCTGTATAAGAATGTATTTCACAGAGGCCGAAGGGACGTATGCAGTGATTTTCGAGTGCAAGACATAGACTCTGAAATCTTTGAGAGCTTTCACCAATGCATAGGCTTGTTTCTCCATTATTTCATATATTCTCTCTGCGTCTCTTAACACCCCGCTGAAGAAGGCGATAGGCTGCTCACGCCCTTCCTCATTTTTCTACAATAAGACCGCCGCCACTGTATCAAAGGAAGCAAAGGAGAAAATTAGGAACTCTTTGGAATAGTCAGGACTGATAAGCACAGGTGCCTCAGTCAATGCCTTCTTTATTGGGTCAAAAGAGGCCCTGGGCTCAGCGGCCCATTTCACTTTGTTTCCCTTCCTGAGCATGGTCGTGATGTGTTTCACTAGCTCGGCAAAATTCGAGACAAACCTCCTTAGAAAATTAATTTTCCCCAAAAAGGCCTGAATCTCTTTCTTAGACCGGGGAAGTGAAAGGGTCTGAATTGCTTCTACCCTGCTAGGATCAATCCTCACTCCCTCTGCTGACACTATATGGCCTAATAACTTCCCCTCCTTCATAGCAAACAAAGATTTCTTGGGGTTCAGGGATAGGCCAAACCTTCGACACTTCAAGAAGACTCTCTTTAGATGACAGCGGTGCTCCTTGTCTGTCCTAGAGAAGACTGTGATATCATCTAGATAGATGACCACAAACTGGTCCTTCTCCCCGATGAACGCTATATCCATAGCTCGCTAAAACGTTGCTCCTGCATTCATCAATCCGAAAGGCATTTTGGCATACATGAATGTTCCCCAGGGAGTGGTGAAGGCTGTCTTTTCTCTATCCTCAGGCATGACAGATATTTGATTATACCCTGAAAACCCATCAATCGTGGATATCCTGGATGCACCAGTTACCCTTTGCAGTATGTGTTCCATCTTAGGCAGGGGGTAATTGTCTTTCTTCGAGCTTCTGTTCAGATTTCTGAAGTCAACGCAAAGCCTGATTTCTCCGCTTTTCTTTCTTACCGGAACCAGGTTGGCCACCCATTCGGAATATCTCAAAGGGACGATGATCTGGGCATCTAACAGCTTCTTGAACTCCCTTTCCATGACCAGCAGCAACATGGGATTTATATGTCTTAGCTTCTGCCTGAATGGCTTAGCTCCTTCCTTCAATGGGATTTTGTGTTCAATGACAGATGTGTCGTATGTCTTGAGGTCTTTGTAGGTCCAAGCGAACACATCGGCAAACTCTCTCAGCAACTCCGTGTACTTGGCCCTCTGTTCACTGTTCATGCTGCTTGATAATCTGACAAACTTGGGCTCTTCCTGCATGCCAATGTTTCATTCAGATGTATCAGCATCATCTTCATCCGAGACCTTTCCCTTTACTGCCACATAGTTCCCATCGAACAGTCTCTCTAAAGGGACTAGTCCTCTCGGGATGTGATTGCTAGGCAGCTGGATAATCCGATGATTAGCAATTTTGTTTAAAAACACCTCAAGGTGAGGGTCACCTTCTGGATCGGGATCTTGATCAATGTGCAACGTAGAAAATTCGTCCACGGATTGGAGAAACCTCTCGAGTTCCGAATCATCCTTGAACACCTTCCAATGCTTGGCATTGTCTGGCACCGAGAGCCTATATCTTATATCAACATCATTTTTTACCATAGGCGGCAGAGGAAATTTGAGCAAACTAGATGAGACAGCTAAAGAATCGGCCAAAGTATTTTCTCCCCTCGGAATGAAAGAAATGTTAAAAGCTAAGAAGAAATTATCAATAAGGTCCCATACTTCATTCTGATAATTCCTGAGCCGGGGATTATGGGCACGATAAGCATTCCTTACCTGCTGAATAATAAACTCAGCATCTCCGAATATTGCTATCTCTTCAATTCCCATTTCCTTTGCAGCCCTCATACCCAGAACAAGAGCTTCATACTCTGCCACGTTGTTGGTGGCTTTGAATTCCAGCTTGTATGACAGAGACACGACTTCTTGACAAGGTGATATGAAAACCACTCCAGTGCCAGTGCCTTCGCTAGAAGAAGCTCCGTCAAAAAACATCTTCCACACAGGGGAACTCTGAGGGGAAATCAGATGATTAGGGCTGGGATGTTTTCTGATTAGTAAAGAGATTTCAGGGGCGTCGGTAAGCTGCAGCAAACTAGACCCCAAGTCGGTGTCAACTGCAAAGATGGGGTGATTGGTAGGGTATGCTTCATCACTGACAATATAGGCTAGCTGGGCTTCTCTGTATAATCTCCTTTGTTTCCCTCCAAAGACCAGAATGGTGTTGTATGTGAGATCCATCTGTAGTGTCCCTCCAAGTTTTTTAATCCACGACCTAGACAATAGCATACCAAATTTGGGGGGAACGTTGGCTACCACGATATCCATGACCACACTTTTCATGGGCAACTGAAAC
>SNQJ01S0015218.1:50413-66918 GCA_010110895.2 Picea sitchensis
TGTCGGGAACATATCGTGACCGTCGGATTTCCTAACTACAAATGCATACTAATGCATACTAAAGAAACACACTTTTACCTAACGACATATTAGACCAAGTAGATCTTAACTAACTCCTAAGTGTCTAAATATCCTAACAAAGTGAAATGTCATTTCTCACGTTGAATTGTTTTCCACTGAATAAAGTTGATTGAACATGCAACAAAAAAAAAAAAAAATGGATATGTCTTAGTATAGAGTGTCTTTAGAAGCATGTGTTTTAGGTTTTTTTTTCAACCTCTATAAATAATAATTTTTAATGTTATAATAAATATTGGGACTTATAAATTTTAATAGATATTGGTTATTACATTTATAAATTTTATAATTAAAGAATTTTGATTTTTTTTTTATAGACAAGTATAGATTTATATATGGTTTTCTTTGGGATACTCTTGAGTTGACTCTTGGGTTTCACCTATTTCTTTTACATAGGTGGATACAAACATGTCTCAAAAAAAAAATGCAAGTTACAATTGAAGAAATGTTTGGATGGACAAAAGCACAAACTTCCAAAACTCCAAACAATTCAAAAACATGTGAAGAAACCCATAATACTCAATTTGAACAATTGCATGAAATTTTTGGAATCTTTTCTAAAGATGATCTAGATAAAGAAACAAATGAAGTTGAAGAAGAGGCTGATGATCAAAAGAAAATTGAAGTGCAGACAAAAATAAAATTTCGTATGGAATGGTTAGATAAGTTTGATTGGTTGAATTATGCAAGGCATCGTGATACAATAACTATGAAATGTAGTTATTGTGAGAAGTATATGATGAATGGACCGTGGGGTTCAGGGAATGGTTGTACCACATTACAACATGATGCTCTTGTTACTCACGAAAAATCACTAGTACATAAAGATGCAAAGACAAGATGGATTAGTGCATTAGAGAGAAATATGAAGCCAATACCAGATCCTATTAGAGAGATAGAAGATGAAAATAAGGAAAGAGTGATTACCACAATGAAAATATCATACTTTGTTTGTCAAGAAGATTTATCTTTATCAAAGTATGAAAAACTTTGCAAATTTCTCATGGATACAAAAACACCACACATGCCAAAGTCTCAAGAGTACTCTTCATACACAAATTGTAAGTCTGCAAATGATTTTATATATTGCATATCAAAGCATCTTGAGCAGATTTAGATAAAAATATGTTGGAAAGTCCTTTCTTTTCATTAATGGTTGATGAAAGAACTGATCTCACCTTAGAGAAACACCTTGTTGTTTATGCAACCTATTTAGATTCAAAGGGTTTTGGACCACCTATTTCACAGTTTATGAAACTCAAGAATGTAATGGATGGAAAAGGAAAAATAATATATGATAGTGTCAGTGAATTATTAAATGTTAGAGGCCTTCAGAATAAAAATTTGATAGTTGTTTCTACAGATGGAGCTTCAACAATGATTGGACATGAAAATGGATTCATCTCATTTTTTAAAAAAGACACTCCAAATCTTATTACAGTTCATTGTGTATCTCATCGCGAGTCTTTAGCAGTAGCAGATGCTTCTAAGAAAGTACCAGAGTTATTATATATTGAAAAAATTGCAAATAAGGTGTATTCATGGGTTCAAAACTCACCAAGGAGAAGCAATGAATTGAATGATTTGATTAGTCATGCAAATTGATGTTCTTCATGTTTTATAGATACACTCAGTGAGATGGTTATCTAGGGGAGAAGTTATTATAAGGCTTGTGAAGCTTATGCCAACAATTTTAAGTTTGTGGAAAAATGAAAAAAAAAACTTCAACATGGTATGATAAGACACAAATTTACTCCATTTAGTTTTGTTTTCATATGCTCGTTGACGTCTTGGGTGAATTGAACAAGTTGAACAAGACTTTTCAAGAAGAAAATGTCAACATTACAACTATTGGGTTGGCTCTTGAAGTAATTATAAGTACATTGTCTAGATAGTTTTTGATAAAAGAAACATTTGCAGAAGGTACAACCTATGTTTCAAAAAATTTAAGTGATTCTCAATATGGATATATAGAAATTAAAGATGAAGGGGTAGTTATAGATAGACATGAGCTACAATACATCTCTATCCCAACTGTAGACATTGATTATAGTGATGTAAATAAACATACTTTGAAACCTTTTATTGAAGCAACACAAGAGAGTTGTCAGCAACTCACAAAAGATTATATTGAGTCTCTCATAGACTCTTTGAATGAAAGATTCCCAGATCTCCATCTTTTTAATGCAGCCAAATTGTTCATTCCTTGTTATTATCCAGAAGAGCGTCATAGACGTGAGAAAAATTCAAAGCGTTGACTTTTAAAACTTTTTCAACATTTGCAACATACCATGTCAAAGGATATTGAATCTATTCCATTATTTGATATTAATGGTTGTAAAAGAGAGTTGCACCCTTTTGTTGATATATTGAATCTATCTTGTGAGGGATTTTCAATGAAAGAAGCATGGAAGGTATTTCCTAACATAAAACAATGGCACAGAACTTATCCCCATATGATGAAATTATGGCAAGCTATACTCACTATTCCTGCAAGTACAGTGGATTGTGAAAGAGGATTTTCTAAACAAAACATCATCAAGGATATTAGAAAATCAAAGCTGGGATTGGATACACTAGATGCACTAATGAGAATATCTTTGAATGACCCTGAATTATCTAATGTGAATTGGAACGTAGTATATGGGATATGGAGAGATACAAAGTCAAGAAGACGTCTTGATCTTTGAGAGTTGGTAAGTTATTATTCTTTATCTTTTGAAGTGAGTATTTGTAAATATTTATTGTGTAACTTGAGAAGGTTTGATTTCTAATGAGATCTAATCTCTAATTTGTAGTTGGAGAACCTCTGTTATAAACAGAGAAAACTAGTTATAAACAGAGTGAACAAAAAGAAGTAATATTGCTTCATATTCAATTATAATATATTTAGTTGGTTAATGTTTTCATTATAATTTATTTAATTGGTTAATATTTTCATGGTTGTAGTATATGTTGTTATATTCTATACAGGGCATCTAAATACTTGTAAATTATAGTTAACAATGAACTAGTCTCTCATAATTTATTTTTAATTTAAAATAATTTTTTTGCAAGAAAGTGAAGTTTTGAAAATTTCGAGTTTCATGTGGAATCTTTTGTTATTGGTTACAGATTTTTTTGAAAAATGAATGGGTAAGTTTGATGTTCTTTAAATAGTAGGTATTTTTATAAAGTGAACAAAAATAGGTAACAATACTTTATATTTTTTTGCAGGAAAGTAAAGTTTTGAAAATTTTGAGTTTCATCTAGAATTCTTTGTTATTGGTCACAAGAAGTTGCAACAATAATGCCCTTTTCTTTAAAAATGGTTGGGTAAGTATTATTCTTTAAATAGTAAGCAGTTTTATAAACTTAGTTTTTTTTAAATGGTTAGGTAAGTGTTATTCTTTACATAGTAGGCATTTTTATAAACACGGTGATAAAAAAGAGGTAACAATGCTTCATATTCAATTAAAATATATTTAGTTGGTTAGAATTTCCATTATCTTTTATTTAATTGATTAATATTTTCATTATATTTTCAGGTGAAATCCTTAGAAAGAACAAAAAGAGGTAACAATGCTTTATATTCAATTAAAATATATTTAGTTGGTTAATATTTTCATTATCTTTAATCGGTTAATGTACATAGTTAATGGATATAGTATATGTTGTAGGGTATATAAATACTTGTAAATTATAGTTAACAATGAACTCTCTCTTTCATAATTTTTTTCTAATTAAAAATATTTTTTGCACAATATTTTCTTGTAGGAAAATAAAGTTTTGATAATTTTGAGTTTCATGTGGAATCTTTTGTTATTGGTCCCTAAAGTAACAGTGGCGCCATTTTAAAAAAAAATGGATGGGTAAGTGTTATCTTCTTTAAATAGTAGGCGTTTTTATGATTTTAATAGGTAAATACAAAAGCAATTTAGTTAATAAAAATAAGATTATTGATTTTATGGTTTAGAGTTCTATCATTTAAAATTTTAAAGAAGGAAATCTAATTATTGTTCATTTTTGTTACAATTTTTCATTTCACCCTTCTATAGGAAAGGTTGCTTCTTGTTCCATATTGTTTAAGCTTCGAATGCTAACGGTTGCTTGTTGTTCCATGTAGATTCAGCTTAGGATGTGAAAGGTTTCTTGTTGTTCCATGATGTTTGAGCTTTAGATGTCATAGTTAACCATATCTTCAATTTTGAATTTTTCCCAAGGATGTAGGGATTGCAGTTGAAATGTTTAATTTGTAAAATCTTAGCATTGATAACTCTTTAAAACTAGATTTTGGAGCTATGTATTATGTAATATTCCACAATATTGTTTTGATAATATAAATTAAGTTACAATCTAGAATATCAATGCTTTTCTTGAGTTTGTTTTTATTATTATTTTATTAAAGAAAATTGTATAGTCAAAATACAAAAAATAGGAAAAAAATTATAACAATGGAATTTTCATATAACATTCAAAATAATTTGACACTTATGGTTTTTCCTAAAACATAAAGTGACAGGTGGGGAAATTTGATGTCTATCCCTCCTTGAAATTTTCAAACGGTCTATTTTTAATATAAGTAAATGATAAAAGAAATGTACACATAGTACTAATATGCATATTATAGTAAATTAAGAAATGTTAAACTAACAAATGTTGTATAAATTAAGAAATGTTGTATAGGTTGGGACATATATTTAGATTTAAGTATTGAGATGTAATGTTGTATATTTCAATGTATATAATATTTATTATTTTGTTACAATGTATTTTAAAACAAGTTAAAACATGTTTATGAAACTTTTTAAATTTGATGTAATTTGAGCTCATTTAAAATTATTTTAATGAAGATGATTTATAAATATATTAGAGTAGATTCATCTTAACTCCGACATTGAAATATTTTTTTTTTATTAATATTTTTTTTAATGCCATGTATCAACTCCATCTTGAGCATTGAAGAAATTACACATCTCATTCATACTGGGATGTAGAAAAGACCTTTTGAACTAAATAAATTGATGTTTATTCCAATCAAATTGTTTGAACTACTAAATTAAAATACCATGAACACCAGAGTGACCATGACCAACATCTATCTACTCATGTTCATTTGTAAAAGGAGTTTTAAATTGTGAAAAATAGAGTCAATATATTATAGGTATTGAGGGAGGATGAGGGATAAGGGGGGTTTATAGGTAGGTATTGAGGGAGATGAGGGATATGGAGGGTTTATAGGTATTGGACTATACAAAAATGGGCATCTAGTAAAAATAGGGTTTTTTTATTAGAAAGATGTATTTTGAGGGGGGTTCAATAAAATAATTTTAGGAGGTGTTTTTCAATATCTAGTTAAATTAGGGGTATTCTTTAATATCCCACAAACAAAGGTGTTATGTCACAACTATGTCACAATTTCACTAAGTGGAGACCCAGTGCCAAAATCCACCCTGCTACTCAATTTCACTAAGTGGAGACCTAGTGCCAAAATCCACCCTGCTATGCAACATTGAATGCTCAGTGAAGGTGAGTATGCACCATCGAAATTGAAGAGTGTTGCTTGCAACATTGAATGTATGCACCATCAAATTTGAAGAATGTTGCGTGCAACATTCAATGTAATTTTGAGTGTTTAATGTTCACCATCAATTTGGCCTCTTCCATCTCATAGAAGTGAAACTTCTATCCCAAGGGACACCTATCCTTCTAGCCTTATTATAATGGGCCAACATGTTCATTTAGAGGGAATTGAACCCATGTGAGAAGGATAACAACCATGCTATCCAACCACCCTACAATGTTAATGTAAATATAAATATTAATAAAAAGATAAATACTTCCATTTTGATGACTTACATGACTAAAATTTAGCTTCACCATTCTTTATCAAATTAAATTTTTATGATACTCATATAAATGGTTAATATTAATTTTACTAATTATTCAACTCAGAAATTAAAAATTCAATGATAACTAATACCCCAAAAAAATATTAAAAAAATAAAAATTTTGAAATGCTAATTAATTTTCAAAAAATAAAATAAAAGTTATAATATTTTTTTTTACCATTATCATGGTTACAATACATCACCAATTATGTCATATTAATATATGGTGGTCCTCGAAATCAATGATATAAACTTATATCATTTTTCCTTTACAATAAGTTGTAAGTTATATTTATATCTAAGATAACTAATAAATATATTTGAATATAATTTAATTGCAAATTAAATAGCAAAATCAACCATTGATTTTTATGACTTTGCTCGATCCATCAATCTGGAATCGGTGTCAACAAAGTACAAAACACTATCACAACTTACTATTTATTAATAATAACATAAATCTGGTTAAAGTGTATTTTTATTATTAATAATAACATAAATCTGGTTAAAGTGTATTTTTATGTTTATTTAGTTAATTTAAAACAAAAATATTTTTATTAGTCCTTGCCATGGGACTATAGCAATGAATTTGTTTTTGATGTAACATTGATGTGACATTAATTTGACTTTTACCATAAATTTGTGTATGCAATGTAATGTTTAACATAGGAAAATAAATATATATTTTTGGATATAAAAAATATATATATGTAGAATTAATTACATAATCAATTAATTTCACCAATCACCACATCTAAATATAAAAAGTTGTACTATGTATTTATTATTATGCATTATTATATTTATTATCTAATATATTATTTATTATTATATTTATAAATATTATAGCTCCATTCAACTTAAGGTTCATTATACATTTTGAATAACAAACAACCCTTAATTATTATCTTTTGACAAAAAATATTTATTACTTGTGCATTTAGTGATATTAAGTTTCATTGTTCAACATGTATTTCCCAATTAACTCAGGAGAGACTAAGTTGCCATGCAAACTAACTTTGGAGGGACTAAGTTGCCATGCAACCCTTGTTTTATAAACATGGACGTTCAATGGAAACAAAAATGGCTTTATTTCATAAAGGAGTGGGTTAACTCGAGTTCTCTTTTGAGTTATTTTTTTTACTGTCTTTGAGTGGTTTGCTTTTAAATTTTCAATCAATCCAGAATTTTGTTCGATTTTCTTAACCTCTGAGTTGGTTTAAAATGGAGCAAAACCTCTAAGATATACTTCTGAAATACATAGAACTTTGATCCATGTAAAACTCACACTACATGCCCTTTTATTTATTTTTACTGAAAAACTAAACGAGAAAAAATTACTCCTAATTAACATACTCCTTTCATAAATATGTACGTCAAAGCTAAAGTTCCACGGATATGCCAGACTTAAAAATGAGAAATTTTAGTTTGTTTTTGGCAACAGTGGACGAAAAATTTCAGGTCTCGTGGCCTGTGTGGCTACATCTGTCTGCATCTTTAGGATCTGAGATGAGTCGGAAACGGATCACGGATCAAAGTAGCCAATCCGCCGTGGATGACTGCCTCGAGCTCTTCCGGTGGTATGAGAGGGAATCTGATCACGCTGTCTTAAAATAGTAAGGCTAGAGATATTTGCTTCTTTATTTTTAGTAGTACATACTTTAACTATGTCCCGCGTTTTCTTCTTTTTTTTCGTGTTTCTGTATTTTTTGTTATAAATGTTTATAGAAAAAGTATACTTTTCTGTGTTGTGTTCTATGAAAATTTCTTATTCTCTTTTGGGCGATCATTACCTTCCGATTACAATCCTGCTCCGTATCATCATTACAATGAGAGAGAAGGAAATCTTTAAAAGGAAACTCACGAATCTATCTTTGATTGAATTTTTTTATTCGGAGTTGTATAACTCTATCGTTTTTTATTTGAAACTCTTATTTCAAGAAAAATATATGTTTTTAGAAAAATATGTGTTTTTAATCATTAGATTAGATCTATTAATGATATTATTATGATCATTTTTATTAATATTATAATTTTTGATGATTGATTAATTAAAGGAGCAAAGTGTCTTCCATCTCCTCGAATTGAAGAACTGATAATTTAACTAACTCGAAAACATAAGATCCATGGTTTTAACATAGATAAAATGTGGGAAAAAAATATAAAAGAGATGAGATAATCGTAGTTCCCGTGGTGAAAGGAACTTACTTTGGATTTTGAAAAATTATGATAATAAAGTAGATATTTAAATAAATGGAGAAATTTGCAATTTGTTTTAAAGATTTGGCTATATGTAATATGGAAAACAAATTGGATATCAAACCCATCAAAGAGGAAATGAATAAGCTAATAGAATTGGACCATGAACCTCATAATTTTTTGTATAAAAAAACAACAAGAGGAGGATAAGCTAGTAACAGTGAAAGAAGAATTAAAAAATAAATCACAAATTGATGCAACTTACCTCATAGAAGCAAAGAGGCTAGGAAAAATAATTGATCACAAAGATAGGTTGATCCCTGTCAAAGTAAGTTGTAATGACCATAAATATAGCATACTTAGTAAATCTCGAAGCTTAAAAGGGTCGGAAATATTTATAAATGAAGACCTCATTCCCGAATGACCATAAATATAGCATACTTAGTAAATCTCGGAGCTTAAAAGGGTCGGGAATATTTATAAATGAAGACCTCATTCCCGAAGACCACTCTCCACGCTGAATTAAGGAAGGAAGTTCAAAAGGTAAAAGAAGCCATGAAAGAAGGAAAATGGGCAATAATTAGATGATGATGATGATGATGATGATGATGATGATGATGATTAACGTCCACTAAGACTTAATTGGTCTATCGGACCTTAAGAGGGTAAGTGATTACTTGTGATTCTTTAGAATTTTGTTTATGTGCTCAAAAAGCATTAAGAGAAGCTTTCCAAGATCACCATACTTTTGTTGAGTTAAGAGGTTAGGAAGGTTGGTAATGTAGTCAATATTGCCCGAAAATGAGATCTAGGTGTGGGTTGGACAATCTAAGAAAGTGTTTTCATCTTCAACCTTCTTAGTGTCGAGAAAGAACACTCTTTTATCCCATTGTGTTTTAGGAATTGACCAACTGGTAAAAACAGATGAATATTTGATCTTCTAGATTAGGGTTGATTACATCTTTATGGCCATGCTCATTTCTTTCCTCTGCTCTTTATCCACCATTTTTTCTTAAATTTTGAGGTTTGACATTTTTTAAACAAAATGTCTGTTGCAAAATGGTTTCTTCCATGATTCCCCAATAGTTTAGCCAGGGCAGACATCTTTTATGCCATCCTCATAGTCGTTGGTTGTAAACTTGATTTTGAAACAATTTTAGGTGGCCTCTTGTCTTTCATGTTGTTAAACTTGTTCTTATAAATTAGGTACCTAGTCATAAGCCATGCTCTTAATGGGGGATATGTTTGTTTCTAAGAGGATGATGAGATGGGGCGTATTTCCTTATTTCTTTAATTTTGAGATTATCAGTTATAGAATTCTTTTGTATTTGTTATATATAAAATTAATATATAAAAAAAAAAAAAAAAAAAAAAAAAAAAAAATAATTTTTTTTGTTATTAATAATAAAGATAGAAAATATAATAACTCAAAAATCAATATAATGTTTATTTATTTTATTATTAATAAAATTAAAAAAATAACTTTTTTTTTTTTTTTTTTTTTTTTTTTTTTTTTTTTTTTTTTATATATTAATATATTTCTTTACTAATATTAATATTATATTTTATTATTATTTAAGAATATTAAAAAAAATAATTTTGATTAAACTGTTTTTTTAGTATAACAAAAAAATTAAGTTTCTGAGTTTATCAGACTTAACTGTTTTTTTTAGTATAACAAAAAAAATTAGTTTCGAGTTTATGAACAAGAATAGGGCATGTTAAAAATAAATAATATTGATTCCAAATTATTTTTAAATTAGTTTATTGAGTTTATGAACGTTAAACTTGATTTTCATAATATTTAATTTATTTTTTTAAACTAATTTTATTAGAAAAAAAATATTTTGACAATATTTGATTTGTTTTTTTAACTTATTTTATTATAAAAATAGTCTTAGTCAACTAAATATTAAGATGTATAATTTTTTTTATATATACTTTTAACTTTTAATTGATGATGATGACCCACTCAAATGGAATTGGTTTATCTAACCTTAAAAGGTAAGGGATTATTTGGAATTCTTTAGAATTTTATTTGTGTCCCAAATTCCTATTTATTATTATTACTCAATACGTCATATTTATGGTCATTATAGTATGTTAGATTATTTTTACCAACCTCTTTGCTTCTAAGATGTACGTTTTTTATACCAAAAATTACGAGGTTCAAGGCTATTTTGTTACATTCATGATCCAACTTGATTAGCTTATTCATTTCCTTTTTGATGGTTGATATCCAATTTATTTTCCAAACTAATTAGGATCAAATTATTAGTTAGTTTTTCTTTTAGCTCTTTAATCCTATCTCTCATGTTGAGATTTTCTTCTGTAACCTCCATTTTCTCCAAGTGAGTCAAACCCTCCCATTATAGTCAAATTCACGACAAGTATACCTCTCTTGGATAAACCATTCACATTGATTAAACAATAAAAATCCTTGACCCTTTAATTTCACCAGTCAAATTCATCACAGATATAAACCTTAATTCAAATTTATCTTAAAATATAAACCCTTCAACATTCAATTTCTTTATTATCAAAAAGTTTATTTTTAAACTTCATATAAATATAATATTTAATATTACAGATATTATTAATTTAATTATCTTCTTTTATCCTTCGAAAGACACCAAGTATCATAATATATAATCCAACTTCTTTTAAACTTACAGTAATTAATATTCATATTATAAAAAATAAAAAATAACTATTTTTTAATTGAAACAATTTGTATTTATTAAATAAACATTTCATTATGAATTTAAACTATATTAAAATACATTTAGCTTCAATAAAAAAAATAGATAGAAAATACTACATTTAGTTGTTTAGGATTTTCTTTATTTATTTTAAATTTCACAAAGATATTACACATTCAAACTTTTCAAAATAACTTCATGTCCCCCCAAAAAAACATAAATAAATCAATTTTTAAATTCAATTTTTTTTTTAATTATAATATATATTTTAAATTTTTCATTTTTTTTTTCAAATTAAACTTTAATAATAAAGTTTAAAAGTAATCTCTACGAACGACCGAAAACATTCCAAATAAAAAACATCAAAATGATTTTTTTCTCCTTAATTAAGCCCGGCAGTTGCATTATGTTAATGTCGTTTATATTCGTTGGGAGTGTGATTAAAAAATGTCGGTAATAAAGTGATCACTTCCTCCAATGAGCTTTCAACTTTACTTTTCTTTGAAGGGGCAACTCTGGAATCTTTACTTTTCCCAGAAGACCAAAATCAAAGTGATGTTTTTTTTTATTAAGAAGAAAGGTAATTACATTTGTTTTGTGGGAGTAACAACAGAATAATGCACATCATATCACTATATCAATTTATAAAGAGTAAATGTTATCAAAGTTGGATTTTAATAATACAAATAATTCCTCTCAACCATTTAATCTAAATCTACAATTTTTTAACTATAACCATATTTCTTATTAATATAATAATAATAAGAATTAATTTTACTTTCATGTTACTCATATTTAAAATTTGAAATCTAAATCTTAAGATAAAAGATCACAATTAAACATAAATTAGAAAATAGGACGAATAAATAATCTGGTCTATAATTTTTATTTTTTTTAAAAACAAAATATGTTTTAACCAATAACACCCTATGTTGAAATATTACTCTTACATCATAAAGGATAAGGATAAGCTTTTGGGACATTGACTAAGTGGTATCAATGCAATTTAGCCATATTATTTAACTTATAAGTAAAAGGTTACTCTTATATTATAAAGGGTAAGTTTGTGATAGTTTGATCCAATGGTTATTATCAAAGTAATAAAGTAATATAACAATAAAGAATTTACAATTTTACAATTATTTTTATCATTTATAACACAACATTTTTAGTTTTAATAGGGAGTTGTGTGACTCTTTAATATAACAATAAAGAATTTACAATTTCACCATTATTTTTATCATTTATAACACAAAACATTTTTGAGTTTTAATAGGGAGTTGTGCGACTCTTTTCAATGTTGGGTGTTCTTTTTGCTTCGTTCCAATATGATATATTTTTATATACATTAAGAAGATACAATAATATATTATAAATTTTTTATTTTCTAATAATTCTTGTATTTTTTTGGTGGTATGATGGTATAAGTAGAGTGTCATGTTAAAATAATTTTTAATTAGCAACAATTATATTTAAGTAAAAAGTGGTTAATATATTTAGATAGTTTTATTTTTCACCTTTTAAAATTAAGAGGCTATCACTAATATATTAATACACAATTAATTTATTAATTAATGTTTACATTAATGTAATGTATACTAATAAGTAATAATACATTAAATTAATACATTAATGTAATGTATACTCATAAGAAATAATACATTAATGTATTAATTAATTAATAAAATAATACAATAAAGTAATATATGTAATAGTAATAAAGTAAAGATACTAGTGTATTTCAATAGTTACAACTAGCATCTTTGGTTTCTATGGATTGGAAGTTGTTTGAAGCATCATGGGAAGGTCCTTCGTCGACATGGGCAAGTGTGGCAAAATAGTTGATTCCATCCGTAGTCTAGACTTATTGGGGAACTCTGTGGAAAAAAAAATTTCTATCATTTTGAGAGAGCATGGTTTAATCGGTAAGTTCTTAGGCCTTTGACCCAGTCATAAGGTTGTTTTTTACTGGATTTCCAAGAATTGGCCCGAGCAAGAACCCCTTGGATTTTTATTGTGCGAAATGATTTTTTGTATTTATTTTTAAAACCATTGAAGATCGAGACCATATATTCATATATTGCCCTTATTTCTTAGGTTCCAGGGGAATGTTTCTTTCCACTCGACTTTAACCCAGATATGGAGATATCTTCTGCTCCTGTTTGGATTAGACTCTCGAGCTGCCCCCTTATTTTTCGGTGTGAAGCCACCTTCAAAGCCATTGGAAATAAATTGGGTCCATTTATAACCCATTTTGAAGCAAAGGTAAATATCTACACATGCACCAAAATATGTGTAGACATGGATTTTTCAAAGGGACTACCAGAGGAAATTCAACTCAATGTAGATAGATGGAGTCATCTTCAAGCCCTAGACTATGAGAATGTACCTTTCAAATGTAACAACTGTCATGAATATGGGAACTTCGCCAAAAGTTGCCCCAAAGATAAAGAATCTCATCCATTGTAGAATAATGTGAATCAAGGATTCAATCAAGTTTCAAGAAAATAGAAGAATCGATAGCACAGGGGGGTTCATCTTGACCACATATCTCAAGCTCGCCCATCTATTCGCTCCAATAATATATTTGAAGGTTTGAAATCTCAAGATGAAGAATCAGAGGACTCTATGGAGGAAGTTCCTCATCAGAACAACCCAAAGATCAAATCTGAGTAGCCAATAAAAGGACAAAAGAATTCAGAAAATACAGTTAAAGGAAAGGAGGCCCCACTTCGGGGGCAGTGCCTCTTTTCATAGGAAGGATCTAGATCCAATTCTTGTAGATATGACTCCATTTTGGGTTTCTGTTGCTCCCCTCGATTCTTCTGCGGGAGTGGAGAGGGGAGATGCATGGGAGGGAGAACCTAAATCTTCCTCTGCATAAATTCTAAAGAAGAATCCCCATCCTTCTCCCCCTCTAACAAGAGGAAGAAAAACAAACAAAAATCATAAAGAAAAAGAAGAATAATCAGGAAAGTCAAGGGGCTCAGAATCAGGAATCCTAGGGGGCTCCCAACAAACTGTGGGTAAAATAGCATATTGCGATCAGATAGGTTGGATTGTGAGTTAATTATGTTTTTCTTCTACATTTTCTTGTGTAATCAATTTGTAAGGATTTATTCTTGCAATCACCAAGTAATTAGTTTGAATCTGGGGAAGTCTTGGTCTTGGTTAATCAAATTCAACTTGGTAATTTTGGTTCATTGCTACCATAGTTTAGCTAGCAAGATGAAGATTTTGAATTTTGTACTTTGTCATTAGCTCGATCTTTTTAATAAATATTTTCCCCAGATTCTTTAAAAAAAAAAAAAAGTAAAAACATTTACTAAAGTAATAATAAAGGAATAATGTAATATATTAATTAATTAATAAAGTAATACCTTTAGTAAAATATTAATACATTAGTATATTATTAATAAATTAATAAAGTATAAATGCACTACTAACTTAATAATAAAGTAATACATTAATAATGCAAAAATACATTAATAATGTATAAATACATTAATATGTTAAATTATTAATGTATTAATTAATTAATACTTTAATGTAAAGTATAAATTAAAGTATCAATATATTGATGTATAATGTAATGTATTAATGTATCATGTTAATTAATAAATAGCTTAATAATTTATTGTATTAATTAATTAATACATTAATAAAGTATAAATACATTAATACATTAACAAAACATTAATAAAGTAAAAATACAATCCATTATTACATTAAAGTATTAATACAGTAATAATACATAATTACATTAGTCCTTTAAAATACTAATTAATTAATAAATATTAAAGTATTATTAATTAAGACATTAATAAAGCATCTATATATCAATAAAGTATTAAAGTAACAAAAATTACAATAATACATTAAAGTAATAAAATATTAATAATAAGCAAATAAAATAAAAATACAATTACAATACATTATAAAAATAAGTACATTAAAATATTACATTATTATATTAAAGTATTAATTAAAACATATTTATACATTAATAAAGTAATAAAACATTAATATAATAATACATTAATATACTATTAATGTATTAATTAAATAATACATTAATGATATATAAATTAATGTATAAAATAATAAATACATTATTGTATTAAAGTATTAAATAATTAAAACATTATTGTAATTTATAAATTAAAGTATTAAAACATTACTGTAATGTATTAATTAATAACAATTATAATATTACATTAATAATTAAAGTAATAGTTAATTAATTAATACATTTATAAAATATGAATAAATTAATAAAATATTAAATATTCTTAATTTTTTTTTAAAGAAAGAATTTTATAAATTACCTTTCATAAAAAGATGTTACATAATATTGAATGTTTCTTGGAGTTAGAGTCACCATGAATGGAAACCAACTTTGTTCCAATCAAGTGTTTAAAACTATGCTCCCTATAGTACCAAAAAAATAACCATTGTCTAGGAACTATATTAACATCTATGATGGTTGTTTGTGCCATATACAAACTTTCAAAACAAAAGACCATAACCATTACCCGACATCTATACTAACATCTATACTGACTGGTTGTGCCATATACATACTTCCAAAACAAAGACCAATAAACAAAATGATGAATCTGGTATACATAAGGATTATCATCATATATGTCTAGGAGGAAGGATAATCGACGTTTTTTCTCCAGCTGCATCATGAGGTGTCAATGCATCCCAGTTGTTTCACATGTTCGTTGATAGGGAGATGGATTGTTCCAGGAGATCGAGGTGAAATTTGATATCAAATACCTCGCTCTGAAGTTCAAAAATCAATTGTTTGATTGTGGTGAGGGCCTCGAGGAGACGTTGAGAGTCCCCATCCATTGGAGTGTTGGGTTGGCTAGAGGACGGTGTGCCATGAGTTCGGTTGGTGTGATGTCCCAAGTACAAAGCATCATGGGTTCGACTGGTATGCCCGAGAGGGCAGCTCTGTGGTGGTCTTTCTAAAGAAGTCGAACCCAAAAATGTTTTCAGAGCATAACCTAGTGAGACATTGAGATTCCCCATCCCTTGGAGTGTTAGGATGGTTGGAGGATGGTGTGACATGGGTTCAGTTGGTGTGATGGCCCGAGGACAGAGCGTCATGGGTTCAACCTGTATGTTGATTGGGAGGGGAGCTCTGTGGTGGACTGTCTGGAAAAGTTGAACTTGAAATTTGTTTCGGAGAATAATCCAATGAGTTGTCATGTCGGTCAAACCACTCAATTTTACATCCCCAACCTGTGGAAGTATGACCATTGTCTTGTTACTGAATCGATGTTGAGTTGGGTGAAGGAGTCTTTGAATGCTTCCTTTTATTATCTAAACTATCACTACCCACAACCAAGGAGAGACACCTCCCAAATGGAATGTGGTCTCACCTGCCATGCTTCAAGCATCCCCTTTGTCATGGCATGGTGAGTTCAGATTTTTTTACCACCTGTTGGCAGCAAATAATATAATCTCTATTTTTACAAGCTGCCTACACAGGGTCTTTAAATTCTCGTTACTCGTCACAACCTTTCTCATTAAACGACACTTGTCACTTGTCGCTTTCTACATACCTGCTTTTCGATTTTTGTTTTCATGACTGTAAGCATGAAAACTCACAGCTGGAATTCATACTTGATTTCATTTTTTT
>SNQJ01S0015218.1:67599-94714 GCA_010110895.2 Picea sitchensis
AAACAGTTCATTACCTGTGAGGGGAGATATGGGTTGGTTTTCTTGTATCACTTGCGATTGCTTATGAGTTTTATCGATTTCCCCCTGAACATGCCCTATTTTCTCCTTCGAAGTCTATACAAAATGGCAAAGTGGTTTAAAAGGCAGAAGTCTGATTCTAGTCTATTCCACCATTGTTTAATCAAGATTATTATTATACATCAGTTGAAATTAAACAATGATTGTTGGGATGCTTTTCTGTTACGAAATGGTTTTGGTAGCAGTGAGTTGGGACAGGTTGACAAGCCTGTCATCACATAAACCCTCGTGAAGCCTACCATCTCTCCTCCTTTGCTCTTGCCCTGTGATCCTATTTCTAATTTGGAACCCTCGACCTATCCTGATTCTACCCAACCCGACACTCTGCCATATTCGTATCCAAAGGGTGGTGTTAAGACTGTTAAAAAATCCACAAGGAAAAAGTGTAAAGGCAACGTCGATATCAATTATAAGAGTAAAAGGGCCGCTCATTGGGTTTCATGATGTGCCCGAAATAAACCCAAGCCCTGTGCAGAACAAAATGCAATTGTGTTAAGCAAGCATTCCGATTCGGAAATTGAAAGATTCATGGCCGAAGAGTATCCATATTCATATGGATTTTGCTCTGATAAACCCTATGATTATGTTACAAACCTTCCACCGTGTCTCAAGGACAATCCCGATTTCCCTAGAATCAAACTCAGTAATGAACCTACGGGTCAAATGGAAGATTCCCCACCTGTTAATACTATCACTGCCAATACACAGTCTACACAGTTGCACTGTAATGAATGTCGATCCTGGATCGATAGGTATTACAAAGACGTGCCTTTACTTCAGTCTTGGCTTAAATCCTTGGAAGACCGGGTGAATTTTCTAACGAAGGAGAATAGCAGACTTCAATCCGTAGCTCAAACCAAAGACAAACACCAAAAAACTATAGGGTCTGTTGTTTTTAAGAACATGGAAGCAACGACTGCAATAGTAAATTCAAAGATTGCTTGATTAGTTCGAATCCCTTAATTTGAGGTATAATTTTTTTAAATAAGTTTAGTATGATTCCGTCCTTTTCAAATTAGGATACATGATTTGTTTGCATAGATTACCTTTAGTTTGTTTTGATTCATTCAATAAAATATGATTCTAGTTATAATTATAACTAACTACAGAATCGTGAGATTCTGTAGGTAGTTAGAAAAATTCGAATTACTTGTTTTGATAACTGAAAATACATATGAAATCTTTTATTCTTATGTGTTTTGAGGAACCTATGACTTCTAAGGAGATTTGAAGCACTGTTGGCATCTCTCAACATACTATATTTATGTTTTTTAGAATAGGTTGTTAGTTTTTGGTATCAAGTAGAATCTGGGAGGTTGTATCCCCCACATTTTCTGGAACAAATTAGATGTTATCAACAGGAAACGTTTTGTTCCTGTAACCTATATAAATGTGTTGTTTGTAAACTTGATATCATCTCTGCCTGGGGGCAAAAATTTATGGATTTATGATTGACAGACTTGAATAGAAGATGATATTTGCACAGCTTTAGCTTCTATATATCGTGTTTTTATTCAAGTTATGATCATTTCGATTTGTAATTAGATTGTGACTACTTTAGATATCATGGTTTATTGCAGATTGGCATAATGAAATTTATATGATATCCATGTTTTATGTCCCAATAATAACATACAGTAATTATTTTGTTCAAATTTGAGATTAGAAGATTCATCTTCTTTATTCATTGAACATTTATACACAAATTTTCATAGTAGGATTTATCTCAATGTGGCCATTTGTGAAATTATAAAATTGTTGTTACTACATCTCTTATATGCTCTGTCATTCAGATTCAGTCATTACTGCTTCGCATTTATTAGAAGCATTTGTAAGATCTGTTGCGGGTTTGCCTCATCAAACAACGAGATTGGATGCCATACACATGACGAATAGGAGATGCGATTACAGGTTAGTTTGTTAGTTTTATCTCATTAGTTTAATTAATACAGAAATTTCCTGTAATCTAAACACATTTTACTGTTTATCTCTGTTTTCAATTAGACAGTTTTTCATTTCATTTCTTGTTTATAAATGTTATAAAAAATAAATCAAAAAGATTGAATGATAGCTTTGTTGTTGTTTAATAAGTCAATCCATATTCGATTTTTGCAGATTTAGATTAAAATTTGCATTCTGTAAATGTTATACATATATTAGAAATATAATCATTTGGATATATTGTACACATAATAAGTAGAGCTATTTTATAAATATTAGTTAGCAAATTGTAAGTATATATTAGATTTGTATATAGTTTTTAGCGAGTGTTTTTCATTAAGTTATTTTATCTTCTTTAGTTTTGTTTTTCACTTTCTTAGGACTTAGATCAGCCAACGAAGTTGCTAAACCCGTTGGAGTGGATTAATCCAAACGACTTGGGTTAAGTAGACAACCCCGGACCGGATTCACTCCTCCAGTTGACGAGCGGTCAATTTTGCCCGTCAACAAATGGCGCTAGAAGGAGGGATTGAAAATTATTAATGGCACGAGGTGGTCGTAAAACTCCTCCACCACCTACCTGCTCACCTATAGTGACTAGAAGTCATTCTGACGACCACATTGTCCCTCAAACAGAAACCACATCAAACGATGATCTACGGATCACAGTTGAACCAGTAACTCCAAATCGCACAGGTGGTGACATACAAGAGATTGTTCGCCAATCTCTCATAAGAACGCACAGTGCCTTCGCCCGTTTAAGACAACCAAACCGACCTTTGGACCAACCATTAGACTTATCTGATATCAGAGAACAACTTGGAGGCATTGACCTTATTTTAAACCCTACAGATCCAATCCCCACTCCTGCAGCAGGAGGATCTGGTATACCACCATCACCACCTCCTTCATCTCCTTCTTCTCCTGGAGAAGAATCCTCTGACGAAGGTAGTTCCTCATCTCAGCCTTCGACACCACCCACACCTATGGCCAACCAGAACAATCCCACCAGACCCTGGCTCGACCAAGATGCAGTGGCCATACCTGGGCCTCAGCATCCCTTACCCAAACACTCGGAGAAATGGCTCCCTAAATTTGACCCGGACTCTAAATAGATCGCCGAAGATCACATCAAAAAGTTTATGTTAGCCATTAGACTTCGTAGTGTCGAGCACGAAGACGTACTCTGTAGATTGTTTCCCTACACCTTTGAGGGAAATGCCTCTACTTGGTACTTTTCCCAACAGCCCCACACCATCGTGTCATGGGAGAAGTTTGAATCCTATTTTCTTGAGAAATTCGGAGACGACAAATCTCCTGAAGTTCTAGTCATGGAGCTTTCTAGTTTAATAATGAACCCCAAGGAGAAGATCAAAGACTCTAATCAAAGGTTCTTGACACTAAAGAACCAATTCCCTACGGATTCGATGCCTGCCGAGAATCTTATTATAGCATATTATACGAAAGCCTTACATCAAAGCATAGCCATTTGGGTAAAGAGATCCAAGAAAGCCACGTTGTTAGAAGCCTTCGAAGAGGCCAGTCAGATCGAGAAAGACATCCTCAGCTTAAAAGACACTACTAGCAATGAAACAGAGACTAGTTCATCTTCCAAAAAGAAAATCGAAATCCTCCCTAGACCTTCCCAAAACAAAGCCCAACCTGAAAGCTCAGATTTAGAAAACTTACAGAAAGTCGTTCAAAAACTGTCCAATCAAGTTATAGATTTGAAAAGGATGGCTGAAGAAGCTTCTTCGAGCAAAGGGCCTTAGAAACCCCCTTTTAGGAAGACTTTTCCCACCAATCGACCTAATTCAAATACTGAAGGCCTAAATCTAGAAAGCCTGCAATTCGCTATTCAAACGATTCTAGAAGCACAAGATAACTTGATGCCTCCTGAGATCCCTGAAGAAGTAGCTGAACAAGAGACAGTAGAAGAAGATGAATCCTCTCCGAACATTTTTGGACACTTTTTGGATAGTATTTTCCAAGCTAATTTCGAAACAGTGCATCCTTACAATACTAGGAGTAAGGCAACAAACAAGCCTTCTTTTGAAATCACTATGAATTTGCCTCCAAAACAGTCTAAATCAACTGAGACTAAACATAATTCAGTAAACCCAAGCTTAGATTATGATTTGGTTGAAGATCTAAAAAAGATTAGGGCTAATATTTATGTTTATGAATTATTAAAATTCCCTTTTCTTCTGCAAAAAATGCTACAAAATATTGCAAAGAACAGCGAAAATGGCAATCCAAGCGGTAACAAAGGTGTTCAAAACAACCCCAGAGTTCCTCGGAAGGCCTCCGCCAAAAATACTTCTAATCCTCACGAAAAAAGAGACCTTCTTGTAAATAATGTAACAAATGTAGATAAATTAGTTTTAGAGGCCGCGAGTAAAAAACAACAAGCTTCCACCATTAGTACTCGCAGAAATGTCCCTCCATTTTTGTTAACTTTTGAAATTTTCAATAGGAATGTGCATAACTTCATGGTAGATTCAGGAGCGTCATCTAACGTAATGCCGTGGTCTGTTTGTCAAAAGATTAATGTTGAAGTTCAACCATCCACCTTGAAGATCATCCAGCTTGATCGAACTAGTGTTAAAGTTATAGGCGAATTAAGAAATGTGCTTATAAGATTTGTCGTCTAACCCTAAAATTCATCAAGTGATTGATATTATTGTTGTAGATATCCCAGAAGTTTATGGTTTGTTTTTAAGAAGAGACTGGTCAGAATAGCTACATGGCTATTTTGCCACGGATTGGTCTCACTTGTGGCTACCCGAGAATGGAAAGCCCAACAGAATCAAGGTAAATCGTGAATGTTATCTAAAGTTCACGGTGATGGATTTAAATGATCCCAATGAACCATTCACTCCTTCTGCTGATTCACCCGAAATACAAGGGATGGATACTTTTTTCGGCAATTTCATGGACGAAACTTCCACTATCACTAACCCGGAACAACAATCTGAAATTTTGACATATACGCATCCAGTAGCTTCTTCCCAGTGGTCACATGTAACCGACAACAATCAAATATGGTCTCTTTACTTTGACGGGTCAAAATCCAAGGAAGGAGCTGGTGCAAGCTGCGTGATCATCGATCCAGCAAGTAACAAGACCCTGATTGCGTGCAGGTTAGAATTCGAATGTACAAACAACACAGCAAAATATGAGGCACTATTGCAAGGCCTCAGAAAAGTATTAGATATGAACGTTCAAAATTTGACTGTCTTTGGTGATTCAGAAATCATGGTTAGACAGGTAAAAAATTCTATCCACTGTTTATCTCCGCACCTTTAAAGCTACCAATCTGAGGTATGGAATTTGATGAATAAGTTTGTTGCATTTAACATAAATTCTATTCCTAGATTGAATAATTCGGAAGCTGATTTGTTAGCTAACGTAGCTTTGAAAATTTTCCCTGCAGAAGGCTTATCTCCAAATGCATTCTCCATCGAAATGTTGTTCAGACCGTCCGTCCTAGACAACATCACAAATTGGAGAGTCTTTGATGACGATCAACAGATTATAAGTTTCCTGCATATGGAAGCAACTTTCCAGAGCGCGGTGATCAACGAAGGTACTCATGACGAAAATCTTCGTGACTTTACGGTAATACCAGACCCAAGATCTCCTGAATTTTCATCAGATATGGTAAATTCTATCTCGAAATCTGTAGTTAGATTAGAAAAATTTTACGATCTTCACAACAAGTTCAAAAAATCTGTGAACTGTAAAACGAGTAGTTCATATTTTGACGCATGAAAAAGTAAACTTGGGAACTAAAGACAACCCACAGTGCATTAATTTAGGAGTGGGGTGTTCTGAACAAGAAAAAACAACTTTTATTAAGTTGTTTAAGGAATTCAAAGATGTTTTTGCTTGGACATACGACGACCTAAAAACCTTTGATCCTAACATCATACAACACGTTATTCCTATGAACCCCCAAACCCAACCTTTTCAACAAAAGTTAAGGAAAATGCACCCAAAACTCAAACCAACTGTCAATAAGGAATTAAATAAACTCTTGAACGCTAATATAATCTTCCCAGTTAGGCACACACAATGTGTCTCTAATCTTGTCCCTGTCTGGCAGAAGAGTGGTGAAATCCGACTATGTGTCGATTTCCGAAATCTTAATCGAGCGTTTGATAAAGACAACTACCCTGTCCCTCCCATGGAACAGATCCTTCAACAGGTATCTGGTTCTGAAAGATTATCGTTATTGGATGGTTTTTCAGGGTATAACCAAGTCCTGATGTCCCCTCCAGACCAATTCAAAACCACCTTCCACACTCCATGGGGCACCTACGCTTATAGGAAGATGCCCTTTGGACTCATAAATGTCGGTTCCACTTTCCAGAGAGCGATGGACATCATTTTTCGAGGCTTAATCAATCAATATGTCGTAGTTTACCTGGATGACATTACTGTCTTCTCGAAAAACAAAGAAGATCATCTAGCTCATTTAAAATCCGTTCTACAGCGATGTCGTAAGTACGACATTTCTTTGAATCCTAAAAAATCTATCTTCGTAGTAGAACAAGGTAAACTCTTAGGATTTATTGTATCAAGCGAAGGCATGATTATCGACCCTGAAAGAACTCAAGTCATTTCGAAACTCCCCCCTCCCTCGTAAAAAAAGTCTATGCAATCTTTCTTAGGTCAGATAAACTTTGTTAGGAGGTTCGTCCCCATCTTTTCAGAAATGGTGAGACCATTACAAAACCTAATAAAAAAGGACGTACAATACCATTGGGGACCTTTAGAAAACCAGGCTTTTAATTCAATAAAAAAGGCCATAATAGACGCTCCTTCTCTAATGAGCCCCGACTTTTCGCAAGACTTCACCCTCTACACGTTCGCTTCTGACTGTTCATACGCCGCTGTCCTAACTCAAAAGAATGCTAAAAACAATGAAGTCTCAATTGCCTTTATGGGCTCAGCCTTCAAAGGGGTAGAACTTAATTACCCAGTAGTAGATCAACAAGCTTATGATGTTTTCAAAGCAGTAAAGCACTTCCGATCTTATCTTTTGAAATATAGGATGAAAATCATTGTCCCTTACCCGACTATCAGAAATCTGTTAGTATAGAAAGAACTAGGCGAAAAAAGGGCAAATTGGGTCACATCCTTGCAAGAGTATGACATAGAAATCACCCCAACACAAATAGTAAGAGGCCAAGGGTTATGCAAGCTAGTCGTTGATTCAGCTACAGGACAACAAGAGGAAAATGATATGTTGAACCTAGGACAACTCTATCAAAATCAAATCTGATGTGCACAAAACCCTGTTAGTCCTTGGTATGATGATATAAAATTTTGTCTTGAACATGGGTCAGCTCCCCGTCACCTGGATCCCATAAAAAGAAGAGCACTAAGATTAAAATCTGCTTCCTTTCAGCTGATTAATGGTATTCTGTTTTCTCAAAATTTTGATGAAGTACTAATGCACTGTCTTGAGAAAGATGAAGCAGAAAAGGTCTTATTGGAATTGCACGCAGGAAAAGCTGGTGGGAATTTTGGTGGAGATACCACTGCCCATAAAGTATTAAGAGCAAGTTACTATTGGCCTACACTTTTTAAAGATGTTCATGCTTTGTGTCGTAAGTGTGTAATTTGTCAAAAAGCATCTGGACAGATACAGAAACCATCCTTCCCTCTGCAACCAGTTTCAGTAGACTCCCTTTTTTAGCAGTGGGGTCTAGATATTATAGGCCCAATCAATCTTCCATCCTCACAGCAGCATAAGTATATCATAACAGCCACAGATTACTTCACCAGTTGGTCTGAGGCTGCCCCATTAAAAGCTGTAAATACCAGCCAGGTAATATCTTTCTTGAACTCGAATATTATTACTCGTTTTGATATCCCTAACTGTCTGGTATTTGATAATGCTTCTTATTTTTCGTCTCTTGAGATGAGTGATTTCTCTCTAGAAAAGGGAATTAAATTAAAGTATTCTTCCAACTATTACCCCCAAGGCAATGGGTTGACATAATCGACTAATAAAAATTTGATCAAAATTATCAAGAGAACGGTCTCTGAAAACCATAAAAAATGGCATAACACACTGTTAAACGTAATCTGGGCTGATAGAGTGACTCCTAAAACTGTTGTGGGTAACTCACCTTTCTTTCTCATTTATGGCAGAGAGGCGATTCTGCCACCACATGTCCTCCTTCCCTCTCTGCAGCTATCGCGGAAAATACAAGAAGAGGATTGTCCCCCTTTGGAGAATCGAATTAACGCTTTGTTAAAATTAGAAGAAGTAAGGGCTCAAGCAAAACAGAAATTGGATCAACGTCAACTCATTGTTAAAAACTGGTTTGATTCCAATTCTGCCTCTGACAGAAATTTTGAGGTAGGTGACCTTGTCCTAAAATGGGACAAACCACATGAGGGAAAATGAGAGCATACAAAGTTTCAGAACTTGTGGTTAGGACCATTCTTAATTGCTGAGAAATTGGGTTCCAGTTCCTTCTGATTACAGAATTTAGAGGGGCAGCTAGACACCTATCTGGTGAATGGCTAAGCTCTAAAAAGGTACTTCGCCTGATGACACTCCCATGTACACTGTGTAAATATTTTTGTTTTTCTTGCCTTTTGTTTTTCTTTGCTGGATTGTTTTGATTTTTCCCTTATGCTTACCAGTTTTTCTTTTTGAGACGCACATGCCTGCACCATGAACTAGTCCAGAAAAAGAAAACAGAAAAATTTGCCCGCTAAAAATGACTACTGAAGGTTGTTTAAGCATCAATTATGATGTTTTTCTAAAGTTTGCAGCCATGTTAAAGAAAACTTGTTGTTTGAAAAGTGTTTCTTGATTTCAATCTGTAACTGAAGCTATTCACGATCATCCATAAAAAATTCTTCTTACGCTGTCCCTGTTCCTTAAGAGAACAACTCAGAGATGTCTCCCTGCCCTGGAAAGTTAGTTTTATTAACAAACTATCTCTAGATCTTAATGAAGGACAGTTGAAAATTTTCCTCAAGGTCTGTAATTTACTAAGATATGTCCAAAAACCAGGATTTTCAGCATCACCCCGCTTTATTAAATATATTTAAAACTAAATAAACCTTCAGAGAGCTGTGGGAAGTGCTTGTAAACCCCCCGAGATACTGAACAGGTCTACTAGTAGCGGGTAAATGCATGCATGACGCCAAGATAAATTCTTCGGGGTACTGAACATGCCTGATGGCAGCGAAGCAATGTCAGGTATATGAAAATTCTCAGATATGGAATCTTTTGACCTTAAATGTCCTTCGTTCTGATCTGGAACTTCTTGGCAGGATACAAATATCGGAGTGGGTTAAATGGCATCCCTGTCGAGGCTATGGACGCCTGCTGGCAGCAACGGCCCTGTCAACATTATTGAAGATTTTAACTTTAATATTGTGACTCTCTTTTGTCAAGATTGTCATCAGTTTTCATCTTTTAAAATAACAACAATCTAAAACTGGAATGTTTTATAATTGATAATGATGTTCAGACAGCTTCTTAGTTGTTTTCGATTTGAATTTTTTTCTGATTATCCCAATCTGGACTCATTCGTTTGGCAGAGATAACTGCTTCTACCAGTGTGTCACCATTGTTGTCAGCAAATAATATAATCTCTATTTTTACAAGCTGCCTACACAGGGTCTTTAAATTCTCGTTACTCGTCACAACCTTTCTCATTAAACGACACTTGTCACTTGTCTCTTTCTACATACCTGCTTTTTTATTTTTGTTTTCATGACTGTAAGCATGAAAACACAGCTGGAATTCATACTTGATTTCATTTTTTTATTATTAAAGGGTTAATGTTCATATGGTCTATTGTCGAATTGTCGTATTTCGCTATGAACATGGTTGTTTCCCTGGTTATAACCCCTTGGTCTTAAACACGCCTTGGTTACATGAGTATAAAACCTCCACTCATTTAGCATTCGACTAATGTCAATGGGGTTTTGATTTATAAATTTTTTAATGGTTCAATTGTTTATTTGATACATTACTCTTTGTGATCAAGTCATGGATATGCATACTGTTGTTTTCAACTGTTCTGATCATTGTGCATACCATTATGCCAAGGTGTCATTCCAAGTACAGCATGGTATTATAGCTTTGCATGGCCTCGATCTACACGTCCTCTCTCACACGCATGGTAATTAACGCTCATGCCTACCATTTCGAGCTGTCTTTGCATGGCATTGAGGAAACTTAGGGCGATGGCTCTGTGTTTTTTCTATCAAACCCTACCTCCGAATCCCGTGTTGATTCCATGCTGTTAGCTATGGATCCTGTGGTGAGTATTGAGCCCAACAACATCCAGACCTTGTTATCATTTGACAATGCCATAGATGACTTAGAAAGGAATGGTTGGCGTGTGTTTATTGAAAAGTTCAAGGGTTTTAATCTAAGAGTTGCTCAAGAATTCATGTTGACATTCGACGGTTGCAGAGAAAAAATAGGAGATGTCTAACTTGAGTTAAATGAATATCTTATAAGCCAAGCTACTGGTCTACCAGTTGTGGGACAAAAATGGTTCAAAAACTCAAAGGTTGAAGAGGTTCCCTGGTCATTGTTGTTCACCTCAAGGAGAATTACCAGCTGCGACCGAGGTATGCCTGTCTCAGCTTTAAAACCTAGATGGCATGATCTGTTAGCTATTGTCAAATAGTTCGTTACCTGTGAGGGGAGATATGGGTTGGTTTTCTTGTATCACTTGCGATTGCTTATGAGTTTTATCGATTTCCCCCTGAACATGCCCTATTTTCTCCTTCAAAGTCTATACAAAATGGCAAAGTGGTTTAAAAGGAAGAAGTATGATTCTAGTCTATTCCACCATTGTTTAATCAAGATTATTATTATACATCAGTTGAAATTAAACAATGATTGTTGGGATGCTTTTCTGTTACAAATGTTTTTGGTAGCAGTGAGTTGGGACAGGTTGACAAGCTTGTCATCACAGAAACCCTCGTGAAGCCTACCATCTCTCCTCCTTCGCTCTTTCCCTGTGATACTATTTCTGATTTGGAACCCTCGACCTATCCTGATTCTACCCAACCCAACACTCTGCCAGATTCGTATCCAAAGGGTGGTGTTAAGACTGTTAAAAAATCCACAAGGAAAAAGTGTAAAGGCAACGTTGATATCAATTATAAGAGTAAAAGGGCCGCTCGTTGGGTTTCACGGTGTGCCCGAAATAAACCCAAGCCCTGTGTAGACAAAAACGCAATTGTGTTAAGTGAGGATTCCGATTCGGAAATTGAAAGATTCCTGGCCGAAGAGTATCCATATTCATATGGAATTTTCTCTGATAAACCCTACGATTATGTTACAAATCTTCCACCATGTCTAAAGGACAATCCTGATTTCCCTAGAATCAAACTCAGTGATGAACCTACAAGTCAAATGGAATATTCCCCACCTCTTTATACTATCACTGCCAATACATAGTCTACACAGTCGCACTGTAATGAATGTTGATCCTGGATCGATAAGTATTACAAAGATGTGCCTCTACTTCAGTCTCGGCTTAAATCCTTGGAAGACCAAGTGAATTTGCTAACGAAGGAGAATAGCAGACTTCAATCCGTAGCTCAAACCAAAGACAAATGCCAAAAAACCACAGGGACTGTTGTTTTTAAGAACGTGGAAGCAGCGAATGCAATAGTAAATTCAAAGATTGTTTGATTAGTTCGAATCCCTTAATTTGAGGTATGATTTTTTAAAATAAGTTTAGTATGATTCTGTCTTTTTCAAATTAGGATACATGATTTGTTTGCACAGATTACCTTTAGTTTGTTTTGATTTATTCAATAAAATATGATTCTAGTTATAATTATAACTAGCTACAGAATCGTGAGATTCTGTAGCTAGTTAGAAAAATTCGAATTACTTGTTTTGATAACTGAAAATACATCTGAAATCTTTTATCCTTATGTGTTTTCAGGAACCTATGACTTCTAAGGAGATTTGAAGCAATGTTGGCATCTCTCAGCATACTATCTTTATGTTTTTTAGAATAGGTTGTTAGTTTTTGGTATCAAGTAGAATCTGGGAGGTTGTATCCGCCACATTTTCTGGAACAAATTAGATGTTATCAACAGGAAACGTTTTGTTCCTGTAACCTATATAAATGTGTTGTTTTGTAAACTTGAGATTATCTTTGCCTGGGGGCAAAAATTTATGGATTTATGATTGACAGACTTGAATAGAAGATGATATTTGCACAACTTTAGCTTCTATATATCGTTTTTTTATTCAAGTTATGATCATTTCGATTTGTAATTAGATTGTGACTACATTAGATATCATGGTTTATTGCAGATTGGCATAATGAAATTTATATGATATCCATGTTTTATGTCCCAATAATAACATACAGTAATTATTCTGTTCAAATTTGAGATTAGAAGATTCATCTTCTTTATTCATTGAACATTTATACACAAATTTTCACAGCAGGATTTATCTCAATGTGGCCATTTGTGAAATTATAAAATTGTTGTTACTACATCTCTTATATGCTCTGTCATTCAAATTCAATCATTACTGCTTCGCGTTTACGAGAAGCATTTTTAAGATCTGTTGCAGGTTTGCCTCATCAAACAACAAGATTGGATGCCATACACAGGACGAATAGGAGATGCGATTACAGGTTAGTTTGTGAGTTTTATCTCATTAGTTTAATTAATACAGAAATTTCCTGTAATCTAAACACATTTCACTGTTTGTCTCTATTTTCAATTAGACAGTTTTCCATTTCATTTCTTGTTTATAAACGTTATAAAAAATAAATCAAAAAGATTGAATGATAGCTTTGTTGTTGTTTAATAAGTCAATCCATATTCGATTTTCACAGATTTAGATTAAAATTTGCATTCTGTAAATGTTATACATATATTAGAAATATAATCATTTGGATATATTGTACATATAATAAGTAGAGCTATTTTATAAATATTAGTTAGCAAATTGTAAGTATATATTAGATTTGTATATAGTTTTTAGCGAGTGTTTTTCATTAAGTTATTTTATCTTCTTTAGTTTTGTTTTTCACTTTCTTAGGACTTAGATTGGCCAACAGAGCCGCTAAACCCATCGGAGTGGATTAATCCAAACGGCTTGGGTTAAGTAGACAACCCCGGACCGGATTCACTCCTCTAGTTGACGAGCGGTCAATTTCGCTCGTCAACACCACCCAAATATCGATCGCGTAGTAATTGTACCATCGTGCTTTGTGACAATTATAGCACCCAACTCAAATGCCAAAAACAAAATGGAGATCCCACCAAAATCGATGCACTCTTGTGTCACCTAAAAATGGAAATGTCATGGTCGTTACTGGCATATTGATTACCAGGTACTAGGAGTTAAGATCTCAAGCCTCCTCTCTGCAGTTTGCAACATCCTACTAGAGAAAAATCATCCATAGTACATTTTTCTATGAATGTTCCGGAGCGACGACAAAGAAATACCCACTCCACTGCACCTAATTCAAGGATTAGTGAGCCAGGTGGATGGATTCCTCACTACTAGTTTAATGCTCATATAAGTTGGAAAGCACCCCATTTGGAAAAAATATTAAAGTATTATTAATTAATACATTAATAATTTATTTTTAGATAAGTAGATTAAAGTATTTATACAATAAAACATTATTGATACATTAATAAAGTATTAATACATTAATAAAGTAAAAATGTATTAATAATATTTTAGTACACTAAAATACTAAAATATTAATTAAATAACACATTAATTATATATTAATTAATGTATTAATAGGTAAAATACATTAATGTGTTATTTAGCATTAATGTATTAAATAATTAAAACATTAATGTAATGTGTAAATTAAATTATCTATACATTCATTTATAATGTAATGTACTAATGAAAAATATTAATTAATAAATATATTAATACAATATTAAATAATACATTATTAAAGTATTAATACACTATTAAAGTAATACATTAATAACACATTATTAAAATATTAATACACTAATAAAGTAATAAAGTATTATTAATTAATACATTAATAAAGCATAAATACATTACAAATATATGAAAATATTAATATTACAATAATAAATTAAAGTAATAAAGTATTAATAACATTAATGAAGTAAAAATACATTAAAACTACTTTATAACATTATTACATAAATACAAAACATAAATGTATTACATTTTTACATTAAAGTATCAATACATTAATACAACATGCATTGATATATTCATTAATACAAGATTCATGAATACATTTATTCATTAATGCAATACTCATTAATGCATTAATACAATATACTTCATTAATAAAGTAATACATTAATAAATTAATAATACATTAAGAAAGTATTAATACATTAAATTTATACTTTATATTGTACTAAATTTATTTTTAGTATTTTATTATTATTAATGTATAAATATTTCAATTTAAATATTACATTAACGTATTAATGTATTGAATAATTGACAAATTAATAATTTAATATATTAATGTATTTATGTATGAATGCATTAATTAATAGACTATTATGGTTGATCATGGTTGACTTTCACCATGCTCAAGACTATGGTTAACCATAACCATGGTTGATTATGGTTGATCAGGTTTAATTATGGTTGTTCATGGCTGACTTTCGTAGAAGAATGATTTAAGGGGCTAAATTTCACTCATGGGATAATTTTCCATGTTTTTTCTAGAGAAAAGATTTGTCAATTTTCATTTTTTCCAAAAGTTATTCGCCCAAATTCTATAGAATAAATTTATTTTACCTTAAAAATAACCCAAATTTGATACAAAATATATAAAATCCTTAGAAATTTGAATATTTTTACAAAAATATCGCCAAACTTTTTTATAGTTTGCATATTAAGGACTAGTAAGATTCACTAAGGTTTCTACATTCAGAGATAAATTTCTATCCTTAAAATTATCCTTGTCGTAAACCATGTGGAGATGATTATGGTGGGCGATGTTGATTATGTTTAACCATGGTCTCGAGGAGATCTCTCGTTCACATGCATTGGACCAAGATTTGCGCAGTGTTATATTATCCCTTCCAATTTTTCATTTCATTCATCATTTGGAGAAAAAAAACATTCTTGTAGACTTATGGAAGCAGGTCGACAACAGTTTTGTGGAGATACAGTAAATATCTTCGAACATCACGACCAGAACTTCTAGTGGTCTAGGGCATACTTTTACTATTCATCTCGTTTCGCCCAAAAAGAAGTGATTTGGACCTCTGGAATCGCTCGTGCAGGCTGCGTCCCTGAGGTTTTTGACTGTAAGGAGGTGGTCTCTTGGTGCGCCGAAAAATATATTCCAAGCCAAAGAATTATTCCACTGCGCAACCATTCTCCAGTTTCTTTGTCACCTCAGGTCTTCCGCAAGATGTTAAATTGTCGGAGCCAACATTGACCTTCAGAGGACAAGACTACAAGCAGTTCCTAGAAAAACATGATACCGGGTTGGACATCTTAGACGAGTTCCTCAAAGAACCAACGATAGTTCCTGAAGATATCACAAAGTTGCAGGTAAGTTCCTTTAGAAATCCATTCCGGGAAATTACTTGGTTGTTTACAAGAATAACAAGACATGCATCCACGACAAGCATTTCCCATATAATTATTTATATTTTGTAATTCACAGTCAAGTAACAAGTCATTTTCGATTGGGAGAAGCTAATTTCCATTGAGATCTATTCCCATTTGTCATGATTCAAATAATCGAATAAAATTTATATGTCGTCATACTTGATTTTCACAATAGTGCATTGTTGTCCATTTCCAAAACTTTCTCTTTCCAACAAAATAAGTTGTGGATTCGACCCAACAACATTCTGGTACCAGTCCCTGTGGAAGCACAAGGCCTCCCATTGTTTTTATGAAGTTTTTAATGACTTTGTCTCAATTTTCAAAGATTTATTGTTAGGGAAGGATGCTCCGTGGATGTCTGGACATGAAACCAAGTTTTTGAACAGGAACGGTACACTTGAACAAAAGGAAAATCACAATGTACTAATGGTATTTGTCTCTAAGGAAAATCCTGCTTTCCTTCCATGCCACATCACAGACAATATGTTTGTTGCAGAAATAGCAAGGCAGTACAACCACTGGTTGCATTTTTTCCATGACAAGAAAAAAAAATAGTTCATTCCTCTGCAGAAACGTGAACAATATTTCAACGTGAACAATATTTCAACGTGAACAAATAGTTCATTGACTTCGTGTGCAGAAACGTGAACACGATTGACAAATTTGCTGGTCATTTCAAGAAATTGAACCTAACGTATGCTGAAAGGCTAAAAGGGTTCGACCCTAATGGGATTTTTCTAGAACATTTACTGGGAGTTGGATTTAGCATCTCTTTTATCCATAGACACCTGACTGAAGACAGGGACAATGACGACAAAAATCCTTCTTTTGGTGATTGCGACGCAGAGACATTGCAAAGCGCAATTGAATTGTACAGACAACAGGGAAAATTATCCAGTGAGAAGAGTTCCCAGTCCCCCTCCAGCACTCCCAAGCACATGACATCATGGATCATCGCTTCAATGGCCCACCCCAGTAAGAAAGAAACCCAAAAATCTTTGAACGAAGGAGGAGATAACAACCCTCCTCCCATAAAAATTGATAGTTCTCACAAAAATTCCAGTGACCAAAAAGAGAAAAAAGAATGCAAGCCAGGCGGATGAACCCGAAATTGAAAGTGAACAGGTGCAACTTGAAATTGAAACTGAGCACATGCACAAAATTGGGTCATCCGCAATGGAAATAGATGAGACCGACATTTTTGACAAAGATGAATCATTTGTATTCTAGAGCATTGTTTTTCACAGCCAATCCAAAAATATGGTCATTGAAAAGAGAGATGTAACAAATAGGAAAGGCAAATCTCGCATAGAGATTAACTTTAGGAAAATGTGGCCATCCCAAATCTCCCTATTTCATTGTGTAACCGATGATTCTCTTCATGATTCCATTGGAGGAATTGAAGCAGAAAATGCCAGACTGAAAGACCGTCTCAAGGAATTTGAAGAGGCTTTCATTTCCACCCCAAAATTTGCCAGTCCTTTAGCAAAAAACGTGTCTGCTGCCACTGCAACCAAGATGAAAGTATCCTCTACCCTCCTTTCATGTTCTATATCCCTTGTAGAGAATAACATCAAAAAACGAATGCAGCTAGTTACTGAAGCCCGAGAAACATCACAAAATATAGTTTCCTTTGGAAAGAGGGAAAATGATTTGATCGAACATTTAGAGGTGAATTTAAAAAATGATCGACATTTCTATGATCAAGTGCTAACCTGTTAAGCCATATTATTAGCTCATTACCCCTTAATTGGGGTATATTTTGTAAAATAAAACCAAATGGTAAAATAACACATCACATAAATTAACACATAATAAACACTTATCTTTGGTAAAATAACACCAACTACCTGTAGACCTTCCATGTTCCTCCCATCCTTAGACTACACTTCTCATAACTCTCAGTAGTGGGTCACCCCCTATCTAGGGATAAAACTCCACCTGGGTAAGGGATTCCTAACCAGGCTAAGGTCTCTTAGACAACAGAAAAACTCAAACACAGGTGCCAACTCTAGAAGACAACCTACAATCATTATTTCCCCACATGTATGTCCCACCACAGGAAGTGTGCCCCTACTCTTCTCAAAATTCCTTCGGATGCCCCACTTCCATTCCATAGATTCAACAACAAGCCAAAAAAGAATTCCCAGAGACTTGTATCTGTAGCTTGTCATCTTGGGAATCAATTCCCAACAGTTATCTCACCTGGAGAGAATGGTCACAGGCCGGACAAGAAGTCTTAGAGCCTTGTATCTGTAGCTTGGCACCTTGGGAATAAATTCCCAACAATTCTCTCACCTGGAGATAATGATCACAGGCCTAACAAACTTCTTCTTAAATATGACATGGGATTGATAACCCACCTCTTTATCCCAATTCCTGGGTTACTGGTCTCCTACAACTCCAAATCTTTCCTTGGTACAGGTACAGGTGATGGAAACTAACATGGTACAGATGAAAAAAAAGTAATGAAGGTGAGAATGATAATGGAATTATGGCTAAAATAACTAAATCACCCCAATTATATTTGAATGTTTCCAACTGGACACTTGTCATGTTTGCAACTAGCTTGGGCCCACATGGGATACATTTCCAAATTTAGAACTTAGGATATATTTATATCCATAATTTTTAAAATTTATACTTTAGGAATATTAATAAAATATTCCTTTGGGCTTAAGCCCCCTTAGCTTAGCTTCTTAATCCTAGACTCTTAGTCCGTCCTTTCCCCTTCTAATGGAGTTTATCCCCCCATAGTCTTTTACCTTGTAAGTCTGCAACAGTGATGTGTTTTCATTAAAAATTGAGTGATTACATTTTACAAACATGGGATGACTAGCCTTTTAGCTTCTATCTCTCTAGCCCAATAACCACATAGGCACTCTGGCCTCAAAATACATACATACAAAGGCACTATGGCCCCAAAGTATCTTGGCTCACCAACCTGTATGTATAATTACATTATATTTACAATTGAGGTTCTTCCCAGGGGTATAACACATGCCTTTCCTTTCCTTTCCATTTCATGCCTTTCCTTGCCATGCCATGTCATGCCTTGCATTTCCTTTCCTTGCATTGCCTCGCCTTGCCTTGCCTAACCAAAATTCGTCTAAAAGGTACTTTCATTATGATACTCATAAAACTATTTGTTTGTAAAAATATAGTTCTTTTCATTGTTATAGATAATTTTTTTTCCTTTCAAGAAATTTGTCTCTATAATCACAAATACCATTAAATTATTTCCAAAGTCAATTAACTTCTAATAAATTTGTTTTCAAATTAATTTACTAAAAAAATAATGACATTCATGTATCATACCTTTTTTTTTGCTTAAAAAAAATAATGTTTGTACTAAATAAACAAGTTTAATACCTAAAAATTATGATCAAAGGATTCATTAAGAATGCAATTCTACAACTTGTTATCCCATCTATCTTAGATAAAAATACTTTCACGAGAATTTCAATGTCATTACATAAGTTGTATTTATTCATATATCTTAGGTATCTTCATAGTTGTGAAACATGGATTATCATAATTAATAGGATTTACATAGAAAGGGATGTCACTAAATAGTTTTATGTTCTATCCTTATGGTGTAGTCTCATTATACTATTGATCCATAATTTCGTTTGGATTGCATGCAAAAAGACATAACTTCAAGGCCTTATTTAAAATAAATAAAAAATAAAACTAATATTTCAACTCAATAACTTTTAAAACAAGATATAACATGTAGACCTAGACCTAGACCTAGACCTAAACCTAGACCTTGTGTTGCCTTGCCATGTCTAGCCTTGTCATGTCTTGCCTTGTCTTGAATTTCCTTGCCTTTCCTTTCATTTCCATAGCTATACCTAGACCTATACCTAGACATTGCCTTGTCATGCCTTGCCTTGCCATGCTCTAGGCCATGGTCTAGGTCATGGTTTATGTCACGATATAGGCCATGGTAATAATGTAGGTCTAGGTATTTATATAGGTCTAGGTATAGTCCATTGTTTAGGTCTAGGTATAGGTATATTTCATGGTCATGGTTTAGGTCTAGGTCCATTTCCAACATGCCAGTTGCATTAGATCTGTGGCACCAAGTTTCAACTAGTGGGGCCCCTCCATTGTCATTTAGTTGCTTGGAAAAGTGTTTGTTAGAGGATCACTAGGACTAGGGTTTTGCTCAATGAGGCATAGTGCAATTTATGAACAAGAGGTCAATTTTCAAAAAACTTGTGTCCGGTGATTGTGGGTAGCGTGGCCATATGGGCCTTGTCCAGACAAATCTGCATGAGCTTACGAAACTCCATTATGCTTTCCAGTTTGCATTTTATGCCCCCATGCCAAATTCCCAAAATATCCATGAATGGATTGGGGAGGCTAGTTGAAATTTGTGATAAATCTCTAACTAGGACTTGGATGGATGAATTATTACTTGCATTAGATATGGGGAACCAATTTTTAGCTAGTGGGGCCTCTCTGTTATCATTATGTTGCTCTGAAAAGCATTTGTTGGAGGATCATCAGAACTAGGGTTTTTCTCAATGAGACATAGTGTAATTTCATAACAAGAAGTCAATTTTCAAGAATATTGTGCCAAACAATTGCGGGTAGCGTGGTCATGTGGGCCTTGTCCAAACAGACATGCAAGAGCTTACAAAATTCCATTATGCTGCTCGGTTTGGATTTTATGCCCTCGATCCAAATTGCCAACATGTCCCTGAATGGCTTGAGGAGACGAGTTGAAGATCGTGATAAAATTATAACCTAGACTTAAATGGATGAATCATTGATTGCATTGGATCCGAAGCACCTGGTTTCAGCTAGTGGGGCCCCTTCGCTATTATTCCATTGCCCGAAAAAGTGTTTGCTAGAGGATCACTAGGACTAGGGTTTTGCTCAATGAGCCATAATGCAATTTATGAACAAAAGGTCGATTTTCATGAACACTATGTCGGGCAATCATGGGTAGTGTGGTTGCATGGTACTTGGCCAAACAAACATGTGGGAGATTGCAAAACTTTGTTATGCTGCTCGATTTGGATTTTATGCCCCCAGACCAAATTGCCAACATGTCCTTGAATGGCTTTAGGAGGTGAGTTTCAAATCGAGATAAAACTCTAACTGGGACTCAGATGGAAGAATCGTTGATTGCAATGGATCTAGAGAACCTAGTTTTAGCTAGTGGGTCCCCTCTGTTTTCCTTTCGTTGCCCGAAAAATCATTTGTTGGAGGATCATCAGAACTAGGGTTTTTCTCAATGAGGCATAGTGCAATTTCTGAACAAGAGGTCAACTTTGAAGGACACTATGTCGAGTGATCATGGGTAGTTTGGTCACGTGGGCCTTGGCCAAACAAACATTTGGGAGCTTACATAACTCCATTATTTTTCTCAGTTTGGATTTTATGCCCCCAGAACGAATTGCCAACATGTCCCTGAATGGATTGAGGAGGCGAGTTGCAACTCGTGATAAAACTCTAACCGTGATTCAGATGGAAGAAATGTTGGTTGCATTGGATTTAAAGCACCAAATTTATGCTAATGACGCCCCTATGCTATCATTCTTTTTTCCAGAAAAGCATGTTTTGGAGGATCACCAGAACTAGGGTTTTTCTTAATGAGGCATAGTGCAATTTTTGAAGAAGAGGTCGATTTTCAAGAAAAATGTACTAGGTGATTGTGGGTAGCATGGTTGCATGGCCCTTGACCAAAAAAACATGTGGGAGATTACATAACTTCATTATGCTGCTCAATTTGGATTTGATGCCCCCAAAACAAATTACCAACATGTCCCTGAGTGGATTTAGGAGGTGATTTGCAACTCGCGATAAAAATATAATCGAGACTCTAATGGAAGAATCGTCATTTGCATTAGATTCGGGGAACCCTATTTCATCTAGTTGGGCCCATCCACTGTCATTTTGTTTCCCAAAAAGACGTTTTTTGGACGATCACATGAACTAGTGTTTTGTTTAGTGCTTATTGCATATGTTTGAAAATTTAAAACCTTGTAAGGCTAGACATGGCATGGAATGGAAAGGAATGACATGACAAGGCATGGCATGGAAAGGAAAGGAAAGGAATGAAATGGAATGGCATGGAAAGGAAAGGCATGTAATGGCATGACATGGCAAGGCAAGGCAAGGAAAGGAAAGGTGTGGAAAGTAAATCCAAAGAATGGCATGGCATGGAAAGCCAAGGCATGGCATGGAATGGAAATCCAAGGCATGGCATGGCATGTAAAACCAAGGCATGGAATGGAAATTCAAGGAAAGGCAAGGCATGGCATGGAAAGGAAAGGTATGGCATGGAAAGGCATGGCATGGAAAGGCAAGGCGTGGCATGGCATGTCATGGCATGGAAAGGAAAGGAAAGGCATGGAATGGCAAGGCATGACATGGAATGGTATGGCATGGAAAGACAAGGAAATACATGGCATGGAAAGGCAATGCAAGGAATGACATAACACGACATGGCATGGAAAGGAAATGCGTGGAATGGCATGGCATGGAAATGCATGGCATGGAAATTCAAGGAAAGGAAAGGCATGACATGGAAAGGTATGTCATGGAAAGGCATGGCATAGAAAAGCATGACATAGCATGGAAAGGAAAGGTAAGGCATGGCATGGAAAGGCAAGGCATGTCATGGCATGGCATTGCATGGAATGGAAAGGAAATGAAATGCAAAACATGGCATGGCAAGGCACGGAAAGACATGGCATGAAAAGGCAAGGGATGACATGGCATGGAAAGGCATGACATGGAAATGCATGAAAATGCAAGGAATGGCATGGAAAGGCAAGGCATGACATGGAAAGGAAAATAAATGAATGGCATGGCAAGGCAAGACAATGCAAGGAATGACATGGCATGGAAAGGAAAGGCATAGAATGGGATGGAAAGGAAAGGCTTGGCATGGAAAGGAAAGACATGGTATGGCATGTAATGGCAAGGAAAGGCAATGATAGGAAAGGAAAGGCAAGACAATGAAATACAAGGAAAGGCAAGGCAGGGAAAGGCAAGGAAAGGCAGGGAACACAAGGCAAGAGAAGTCTAGACATAATTCCCTAACAACAAAAAAGAACCACAAAATACTAGAATACCATAACAACCATAAAACGAAGCCAAATTTTCAATCATTCATAAATATGAAATATTTGTTCAATTATTCCTTTTACATAACTATGGTCATTCAATTAAACCATTGGGATCACTTCTAATACCAATGGTCTCCATTAACTTCTCGTGCTGAGGGTAAGGCGATAAGTGTTGTACCTTTGGTGAGTTATTACTTGGCATTGTTTGTAGTTGGAGGTTTGTACCAACAACCAAGTTTGTAAAGTCATATACAACTTCACCTGGTCTATAATATTGAAATACATAACCACCTTTCTTCTGTGTTCTTTCATCCTGTGTTAGATATTTTCCTTTAATAACCATCGACCTAATTAGAAATTCAATGCCTTCAGAGTCTATTATTGATCGCATAAGGGTCTACTTTCCCTCTATGAAACTTTCCATCCAGTAATCAGTGCCCCATTAATTACATCTTGGGGAAAACAATGTGTATATGTTCCTTGAAAAAAATGGAGTGCCAACACGTGAGTCCACTAAATGACCAAAGGATTAAAAAATGATGCTAGTTATTCAAAATTTAATAGAAGGTTTCACTGAACCTAGCAGTACTATATCTGATATGTTATCATAATCTGTTGAAATATTTTATTGGTCCTCCTCCAACTGGGATAATTCCATAGTTATACTTTGACCAACGGGGAGTGATAAACAATACCATTTATCGATCCAATCTTTGGATTCACAATCATCCCATTCATTACTAATACATGGACCACACAAGAAAGAGAGTTTTCTTGTCCATATTTCAACTATTGCATCTTCTGATGTTCGAATTGAATGGAATCCAATAGTGCGCTATATTATTTTACATTCATATCAATGTGATTGATCTACATCAACCACCTCCAAAAAATATCTATGTACATGTCCTTTCCTGTGTGATTGGTCTTCACGGGTTCTTGTTCCCTCTCCCATACTGAAGAACACCATTAAACAATGGTTTTTTCATATCAAATGAGGGAAGTGGTTGTGAACTTCATTTATTTCCTATGTAATTCTCTTTTGATGCATGCACCTCCTTCATCTATGCCCAAACTCGAAATAGTTCCAAATGTGTGGTACCTTCAGTTTTTTGTGCAACATACACAACCATTGAAATACATGAGCTTTTTTGAACTAGCTTGCATAACCATTTGACCAAATCCAATGTTGTCCATTTGTGTGCTCTGGTAAAACAATTTTGTATGTATGGTAAGTCATGGAACTAATAATTTCTTATGTAGAAGTGATACTCCTTCAATATAACTATGTTTTATTTGTTACTATCTGGGCCATACCTGTATGTGATATGGACCATTATGTTGACCTGCTCTGAGTGATAATATTGGATTTGAATTTCATTTTACAGTTGAAGAGTGTAGTTCTTATAAGAATCAACCACTGATAAGATAGTGCCAATGAGAAATATATCTTTGCGTATTCTAAAATGATCATCCTTCCATCGAGCCACATGGACACGCTAAACATATTGTCGTGTATTTTCAACAAAGTCCTTCATGAAGTCACATACTCATACCAAGGAAGTCACCAATTTCATCTTTTTTCTTTCCATCCCTCCATCAATATCATATGCAACATATTTAAATATTTGTAAGGAAACCTCCTTCCTCCCCAATTCATACTCATCGCTTACATGGATGAAATTGCTCAGTAATAAAATTCCACCACACATGGTGCTTGTCCCATCTAAGCAATCTTTTTGATAAAATGTACAACCCTCTGGCCTTGTACATAGGATGTTGTGAATAAGGTCTCTAGATGACGACAACGACAATATAACCGAGAATTCCTGCAAAAGAGTGTTATGTAATACATGAAATATGTGTGTGTGTGTGTGATAATAATAACCATACTCAATGTGATATCTACAACAAAATGTGTGTGTGTGGGATAATAATAACTATACTCAATTTGATATCTACAACAACATATGTTACGAATTTTGTTTATTTGAACATACCAAGGTTTGTGTTTATGGAAAGATCTTTGGCCCAAGTTAAGTGCACTATGTACTATCCTAAATATCTCATACAATTATGTGTGTGAAATGTCAAGAAAGTGTTTAATATGGGGTTCATGATCCCTTGATCCCCTTCTTAATTTTATGACATCTTTTTGGTTGGAAAAAGGCCTACTGTTGTCATGCTAGAAAGCTTGTACTAGTCCCTTAACTGCTCCAATTAAATTCATGTTAGAATGAGGTATCCTACTAGTGAAGGCCCACAAATATGTTGGGCCACCTATGTTGAGGCTATCTTGTCTATTAGAATACTTTCTAAAGGTTTTGATATTTCATTTTCTGAGATGAGAGGCTTGTTGGAGAAAACTATGTTTTCTTGTGATCTTGCTAACACTTGATTGTGACAAGACACACCGGGTTTCATTACGGTATTTAGAACAAGGTTTCTAACAACATGATGACTCATTTCTAAACTTTTGACTGGTTTAATGCCTAAAATTATCCTAATAACAGTCAAACTTCTAGATTTTAAGAAAGCCAAAATAATTGACATTTAGCGGCATCGGATTTTTATTCAAAATATTATTTAATGATTTTATAAGAATGATAATGAATATTTTGGTTAGGTAACTTAAATTCAAGTTATTCTAGACCAATTTCATCCACTTGAATGCATTTAGGAGTTCTTCACCGCATAATGCTCAATCTAGGTAGGGACGATGAACCCGTATTCTGACACTCTTGACCTCCCTACTGTGGAGTTAACAACATTGCAGTCCTTTCCCCTTCAATCCATGGTGGATCAATTTTGGGAGGAGAGTGGACATGCCCATGACTAGTTTCTGAAATGTTTGAATATCCAACAAGAGGTTGCACCATAGTAACTTCTTCACCAAAATGTTGTGCACCAGTTGCCTCTTTAATTTCATCCATTGTATAATTATCTCCAAGAAAATATTCCATCATCTAGTCATCTGCAACAACTTGTCTTGATGAGATATTTATTGGAGGTACAATATAAGTCTGAATTGAATTGGTTTCTATTGAACTCCTGTGTTTTTCTTATGGTTATGGAGGAGAAACAAAAGAAACATCTATTATGCTAGAAATTGGATTTCCCTCTTTTGAAAACCTACATTTTGACATAGGTAAAATTTCCTTTTATCTTTCTTCATTTACCTTTTCAATAGGTATTTCTTTACTAGAGAAATTTCTACCTCAATTTCGTAGGTTCCCCATGTTCAAAGATAAAAAAATTATTCCAAGCACACCACAACAAATTTTTCTTGGTATTACACAAGAAGACATAACTAACAATTCCAATTCCAATTGGACAATTTTGTCTTGGTATTACACAAGAAGACACAACTAACAATTCCAATTCCAATTGGACAAATTTGTCTTGGTATTACACAATAAGACGCAATAACAATTCCAATTCCAATTGGACAAATTTGTCTTCCAATTATTCCCACAATTGTCCTCCAATAGCATAATTTTTTTATGAATTAAACAATACGACAAAAATAACAAAAAAAAATTGTTCTTGTTATTTTTGTGTGTAGATGTCGGGATTGTTTGCATTTTTGAGATAGATTAGATTGAGGAGTTTGGTTGGCACATAAAAGTTCTTATTGGAAATGCACGTGTGTTCCTATAATGTGTTCATCCTAAAGTGCATGTGCATTCTAGGAACGTGCACACATTCCTCCTGGGAAGGGATGAGCACCAAGCACACTCAAAATCAAGGATTTCAAGTCACAAGAGCACATGCATGCTCTTAATGAAATGGATGTGGAATTTATTGTAGACCAAACAACTTAATGAATAAATATGTATAGAGGTTTGGGGACAATTAGGACCTAAGGGATTAAGATTGAAAGTGTTTTGAGTCATAGATCAATAGTTATAGCACCAAGATGTGGGTGAAAGGGTTGTGGAGGATTTAACAAGAGGTATAGTCATAGTACACTTAGGGATCAGGTGTGTAGGGGGTTAAGGGTCGAGTATAGGTTTTTCCTATGCTTAGATGGATCTAGGGGGGTCTAGGTCATGGTCATGTTCATGTTCATGGTATAGGTATAGGTCATGTTCATGGTCATGGTCTATATCTAGATCTAGGTCTATGTCATGGTCATCGTATAGGTCTATATCATGGTATAGGTCATTGTATGGTTATTTCCATGTCTAGGTTTTTCTATGTCTATGTCTAGGTCTAGTTCTTGACATGTCTAGGTAAAGTCCATTTCTTGCCTTGTAAGGTACCAAACTTGCTATAGTGTGTGAGAGTATGAGAGGGAGAGAGTGGAACACATAGAGGGGGGTAGATAGAGAGTTTATGAGAGTTTGATATTCATAGAGAGAAAGACAAAGAGGGGTGGTTGTGA
>SNQJ01S0015218.1:95248-114712 GCA_010110895.2 Picea sitchensis
AGAGGGGGTGTTTGAGTGTGTGAGAGGGAAGGATATGGAGACCCAGAGGGGGAGTATAGTGATCTAGGAGGATCTAAAAGGAAAAAAATTATAAGTCCTCAAATCTCAGCAAAAATGGCACCAAGTCAAAGATCTCATTGAGAGATTTCCAATGCTGCAAATGACGCCTGAAACAGATTCCGAATGAATAATATATGGCTAGTTAAATTTTTGGTTAACCTAGTCAAAGTCTACCTATTGATATCAACATCCATATAGATGACGTCAAAATTCATATACATAGGGGTGACTTTAACATGATGTCATGATGATGTCAACATGCCGATGTGGCACCACCCAGGGGTCAACACATGGCATGCTGATATGGAATTTTTGGTTGTGACATGGGCCAATTGGAATATGACTCGTGGCACCACCCAAGGGACTCCATGTGGCCTTCTGACAGATTGACAAGTGGTTCTTACTCAGTAGATAACTGGGAGGACACATCCAATGGAAGGGATCCACATGACCCAATGACCGGATGCCACATGGAACCCCTGAAACGCCTAATGAGGGCCTGAAACCAAATGTTAAAAAAAATGAAAAGGCAACCACATTCAAACATAATACTGGTGGTTAGAATTGAACCTAGATTCCGTTCAAGGGTCACATATCGGTTTGGCACGCAAGTCTAGAATATAATGCTATATAATATGGTTAGTTTGGGTGCCAATCCCAAACATAGTGGTGGTTTTAAACTATGGTAAAACATATGTATTAAAATACATATATGGTTATAATGACCATTACACACCATATTTATTTTTATAACATATGGTTTAAAAGGGGGGTCTGCGGGGTTTGACCCCCGGACCTCCCCAAAAAAAAACTCAAACTACAAAACCACCAAACAATTGGGATAACATCCCAGTTGTAAAGTCCATCCGCAGACTTAATATTAAAGACAAGTTTATTCATCCTAGAGAGTGAGATTCACACCCAATTACGTATGATAAAACATAATTTTATGCAGGTACATGAGATTTAATGCAGACTGCAGTGGCACACTTTATCAGGCAAAGATATGAGGGGGGACTGGGATGAGAATTTTCACAATTTAATGCTTTTACAATCATTTATACATGATTTCTCACCACAAATCCACTGGTGTAGTCATATTTTTCATCCAAGAAGAAAATCAGAAGGCCATTTCCAGTTTTGAGGTATAGCCATGTATTTATGCCAATTTTTGCTGAGATAATATAAAGGCCTCTCCTCTTCAAAGTGGGCCTAGAGACGTAGTCCATTCTTGGGATGAAATTCATTATCAAGATTTGTGTTCTATCTCATTTCTCATATTTTCTCCATATATGTTCGTTCTTTATTTATATAACACATAATCTTTATTTATGCTCTTTAATGCAATTCATTTAAGAGTCATCGAATAAAATATCCCAAGTCATGTTGGTATCAGAGCAGTGTTCTCTGACTTGAATTGTGAGTGTGAATTCTTACTCAGGCCAAGCTCAAAGAAGGTGAAGGAAAACTTGAGACTTTCAACCCAGATATTGGATGTGCAATGTGAAGAAGCAAAATGGAGGATGAATAACTTCATGTAGAGAATGAGAAGGCTTTCCACATAGATTTCTACTGGATGTCAGTCATGGAGAATTTTTTTTTGCATATTATGAGAAGAGAGTGGCAAAGAAGGAATATAAGAAGAAATATAAACAAGTGGGTAATGTTTCAATGAACTAGGGAAATGGAGGACACCCTCTTGAGCCTCCATCTCCATCTTCAAGTTCAATCTCTTCTTACTCTTCCTCTCATTCTGATAATTCTATTTTTCACCAGAATGCTTCTAAAAAGACATTATTGAAATTAGATGTCAAATTTAATTTTCCCATGTTTATTGGAGAAGATAATGAAGATAAGTTAAATAAATGGATTACATAGATAAAAGAGGAAGAGGCGAAGATCCAGTTGGCTTCTCGTTGGATGGAAGGCACATCCCTTGTGTGGTGGGAGAGAAAACTTCAGAAAGGTAGCAAACATAATGGTAAACTCCTTTCTTCATGGTATTAATTTACATCCGCATTGAAAAATCAATTTTATCCATTGGGTCATTTTCAAAAGGCCATGATGGAATGACAAAATTTAAGATAGGGTAAAGGTCAGAGTGTTCATAGTTTCATAGAGGAGTTTAGGAAAGAGACACTAGCATTGAATATTCCTTTATATTCCTTAGAGATTTTGATCAAATATATTGGTGCACTTCACAGTTACATTAGTCACACATTGTTGTTGTTTAATCCCACAAATTTAGATGAGGTGTGTGTGCAAGAAACTCACCTTGAAATAAGGGAAAATAATGTATAGGAAGACCATACAAAGAAACCTTCCAAATTCCAAGGAAATAAGTTCAAAGGGAAAAGAAAGAGAAAAAAGACAGCGAAAAAAAGGAAAGAGGAAGGAAATCCCTCTTGCACTCATTGCAAGAAAGATGGGAACGATAATGAGAACTGCTAGAAGCCACATCCATATACAAAGCCTAAGAGATTTGGTGGAAAAGGGAATCCAAAAATGGTTTCTATAGTGCAACAAGACCTTGGTTCTGATTGGGGTGATGAAATGAAGATTACAACCATTGGAGTACAAGGTAAAAATTCCTTTCATGCTAGTTCAGGTTCCACAAATACATCTCATGATAATGAAAGAAGAAGAAGTTAATTATTTCATATAAGAGTTGTATCTAGACACACACAAATAGATACTCTATTTGATCTGGTTTCTCAAGTCAAATTAATCTCATAAACCATTGTTAAAAATTTGGTCTTGAAAACACAACCTCATCCTAAACCTTACCCTCTTGGTTGGGTGTGCGACAATGCAAAGCTAAATGTCACCAAGCAGTGTAGTGTTAGATTTGCCATTGCTTCAAAATTGATAGATGGGGTTGATTTGGATGTTGTCCCACTTGATATCTGTTGAAATATTGTAACTGCAAAGAGTATTCTATTTATTATTGAGTTATTATTCATTAGATCAATCCCCTTTTGTGGATTGATCATGTCGGGCATTGTAATTGAAAAAATCCCCTTTTGTGGATTGGTCAAACCCTAAATATATTATGCAAATTGAGAAGTCAACCCTCAGGCTAATTAAAGTGGTTTTAACCACTAGGAAGACAAGTCAGCCTTGCCCAGTGAAGAGACACCTTTCCAGCAGCTGCCAGTTTGTATAAATAAAGGAATCGAGTGTCTCATTTGATCACTTGCTCATTCGCTCACTCAATGCGCAAGTTTGGCAGTTGTAGTTGGGAAAATAAGGAAGAGAGAGGTGCATTTCTCAGTAGAGGATATTATCTAGTGTTTGGTTTATTGTCTTGGAATTGTATTGGATATCTATATTACGGAAGTTTTTTTTGGGTTTTCTCCCCCATGAGGGTTTCCCAGGATAAATGATGGGTATCTTGTGATTTTTTTTCTCTCAATGATCCTATCTATGCTATGGTTATCTAGTAAATTGAAAAGAAACCTAATAATAGCTTAAAACTTAACATGGTATCAAAGCTAAGTTGAAGAGAGAATATTTCACTGGATAAAGAAAAACGCCATTGTTGTTGTACAAGAAAATTAGGGCTTTTTATTGAAGAGGAATTTCAGCCTAAAAATCATCTAGAAAAATGCTTCCTAGCCTAGGGAATTCTTTGGCACCTTCTTCGCACTTTTTCAGTGGATAGAACTCCTAGAAATTGAAACCCTAGTTTTCACTGGTACTGGAAAACCAGAAGTACTAGAAAACCAGAAATACCAGAAAACCAGAAGTACCAAAAAACTAGGAAACTAGAACCAGTACCAGAAGTACCAGTCCATAATTTCGCTGGTCAATTTTGAAAGGGAAAATTTTGGATTTTTTGAAATCCAACTGCACCAGGCTACTCGCCTCAGCCAAGCGCATAAGTTCAAAATTAAATTCTGAGCATTTTCAATTTTTGGTCATTTTCCTAGCTCCAGGTAAAGATGTCTAGAAGCACTAAGCTTGTTGACAAGATAGAAGGTGTGCAAAAATTGTGTTCCTAGAAGTATAGGATTGCACTCATTATTGAAGAGAATGACCTAGAAAGATTCATTAAAGAAGATGTACCAAAACATGCCGATGTTGCAGATAAAGAAAAACACCAAAAGGACACAATTGGGGCTAAGAGAATAATTGCAGATTCTATTAAAGATCACTTGATTTTTCAAGTGGATTCAAAGAAGACTCCAAAATAAATGTTTGATGCCCTAACTATATTGTATGAAGGAAAGAACATTAATCGGAATATGAATATAAGAACTCAACTCAAAAGTACAAGGATGCAAAAAGGAGAAACAATCCAGGAATATTTCTTTAGAATATCACAATTCAAAGAACAACTAAAAGCAATTGGTGATACTCTAGATGAATATGAACTTATAATGACATCCCTTAATGGTCTCACAAGACCTTGGAATGCATTCATCCAAACTATTTGTGCCAAAAAGGAGAAATTGAACTTTGATAGTCTTTAGGAAGAATGTGTTCAAAAAGAAGAAAGAGTAGCTAACCGAGAAGCATTACTGTCAAGAGATGAAGATAAATCCCTAGCTACTCATAATAAAGGAGGAAGAAAGAGGTCTTACTTCCAGAAAGAAATTCATAAGGAGTCTCACCCCCCAAACAAATTCATACATAAAGAATCTCACCCTCCAAGGAGATTCCAGAAGTTTCAGAAAGGTCAAAGAAGAGAAAACGATTTCTCATCCTACCAATGTTACCATTGTAACAAGATGGGACATATTGCTAAGAATTGTCTAGCTAGACAAGAAGAATACAAGAAGAGAAATAAGAGGCACCATGCCCATACAGTTGAAGATGAATAGACGCCCACAAAGATGATAAAAGAACATATTAAAGACTATGTCTTAATCTCTGCCCTCTTAGGATCAGTGTCACCTGGTGAGGACACTTGGCTCATAGAAAGTGGTGCTTCCAAGAACATGTGTTGGCACAGGGGCAGACCTAGGGTTCAACGATTCAAAAATGCACCAAAAAAACCCTAACTATCGGCCCTTTCGGCAACACCTGCGAAGCAAATGAAGTATCACCCGAGGTAGAGGCAGGGGGAGTTGCAGGACTCAAGTGTCTACAACCTGGTTGGGACACAGATCTATGATCAAAATACTTAACAGAGCACTTAGCCAATAACATTCATTAGTCTCTAACCTTTATTCACATCGCAGGTTAAACCCTTATTATAGTTCAACGCACTATTAATAAAGATCTAAGAACATCTAATCATTCAACACATAGCATCAGAGAAGATCTAACATTCATTCATATACTAAGCACTAAGCATTGCAGATTTATTTATCATGCATCAAGATCATTACACTAAGAAAGCAAATACATAAACAACATGAACAACATAGCACAAATCACATCGACATAGGATATATATGGTTCACCCCAGTGTGGGGCTACGTCCACCAATATTCTTCTCTTCTTATTAGTCTCTTCCAATCTTCTTTCATGCACCAAGCCATAAAGCCAGCTCCGCATAGGACAGGAGATATGCACGCACCTCGCTAGATCCTCCTTCCCCGAGTTAGGTCAAGGAACAAATCCTTATTACAATCACTTGCAGTTAACTCTGCAAGTCTCAACATACAGTATGCACGAAGCATTCACAATTATTCGCACTTAGTAACCTTCATAGGCTCTTGCACAAAGATGATTATAACTACTTCTTACATCTCTTAGCTACTTATTGATACATTAAAAAATAGGCCCAAGCATGGGTAAACCCATGGGCCGACATCCCATAGTCGTTACATAAACCGTAAAACCCAAAAAGATTGCAAAAATGGGAGAGATCCCACGATCTTCGCTTCTCCTGGGTGCTCTGTCTTTGACCAGCCTGTCGAAGTCCCAAAAATGGTAAAACACAACCAAGGTTCTCCCAAAACTTGGTCGAGGGCCAACATGCCCCCAACACTCACCCTTGACTCATCCTGAGTCACTCTGATCTAGGAAACACTGCTTTGAAGGCCTCGAGCTTAGCTCAAGCTACCTTAACTTCCTGCTTTGCCAGAGCCTCCTGCTTGATGAAGTCTTGAATGACTTTCTCGGTGACAGGCCCCTCCAGGCATTGTTCCACTGTTTCGACCACCTATTACAGTTGTGATCCTTGTCCCTCGATCTCTTCAAAGAGGGTGTAGGCTTCATTCTGCACCAACTATATTCTCTGTGTCACCTCCATAACTCTACTCTAGATGGCAGTGATATGCTGCTAAACTGTGTGTTGTTCGTGTGACCACTTCATCTTTTCCACCGTTGTAAGCAATTTCAACTGCACTTGCACAATCAACGCCTGTTTCTTCGCTTCCTAGAGTTGTGCCTCCAATGTCCTCAGTTCCGGGTCTTCTGCAAGGCGCTCATAGGTCTGCGCACTTCAGTTACTTAGTTGCTTGCATTCTGAAGCCAAGGCCTTGATTCTTTCGACTGCACTCCTGACAGTTTTTTCCCTCTGATCCCTCACTTCTTGCGGGGTGCTTGGCACTGCTTGAAGTTCTAGCTCTACTACTCATGCTTGAAGCTACTGGATGGCTTCAACGAACTTCCCCACTTAGCTCTCAGTTGTCTCTTCTTCCATATAGGCGAAGCTCGACACAGAGAGAAGTGCTCTAGTCACTGCCTCTCTAACCCCAATCTGCTCCACCAGAAGATGGTCTTTTCCTCTTTGGATATTCTCTCTTTCCTCTTCAAACTTTGCTCTAATGTCATCATTCTCTTACTACGCAACCCAAAATTGCTCTAAGGCCTCCTCCTTTTCTTGCTTCAAGGCCTCTATGGCCTGTTTTGTTTCTTCTTGGACTCGACAAAGGCGAGCCTCTATTGCATCTGCTATCCTTCGCAATTGGGTGGGCTCATCCCCCAATTCTGCACCTTCTGATGATGAAGGTGCAGTAGACACTGCACGGCTTGAATAGATAGCTTGTTGTACCCCCTTCAACTTCACCTTGATTCTGTCATATATCGTCTCCTGCTTTACTTTGTGTCACTGCAAGATATCCTCCGAAGCATCTGCTAAAGCTGCGATGATGAGGTCAACATCATCCACTGTGAGCACATTCTATGACTAAGGCTTATTGGCTCGTCACTTCTTCTGCGCTGAGGGTTTCTTTGGAGAAAACTTCCTTTTCTTTGATGTCTCGGCCTCTGTAAGGGGGTCGTTTGGTGGTGTTACTTCGCCATTTTTTTTCTTGTCTTCTTCCCCTTCCTACTCTTGGTTTATTTCGTCGCCTCCTCCTCCTCTAGGTGAGTCATATGCAGTTTCCTTCGATGCGTTATCTATGTCCTGCATTTCCTCCTTCTTCTTCTTTCTCTTAGTGCTACTCAGTCCATCATATTCCGTCCGAGTGACCAAAGGGATTTTGATGATGCTGGGGTCGAAGAGCTCTCTATCTTCCACTAAGACCAGGAATTCAGCTGGTCATTTCTTGGTTATATCCTCCATGTCTTCATCAGTAAATTTATAGTAGGATTGCAGCTCCTCCTTTATTTCATCCCTGCACATAGTGATGTAGATGAAGTGGCGGTCCGTGTGGAACTTTGATAGTGGTCTGTAAGTATGCAAGGTGTTCGGAGTCATTCGGGGGAATGACTCAATGGCATGTGTGAGTTGTAGTTAGTATGCGTGGAACACCGCATTTGATTTCCATTGTTTATCCATATCGCTTGTATACCACAAGGTGGTGAACCTCGCGGCCAATTCTTTTGATGGTTCAACTTCAGGGAATGTCTCTCCCTCTGACATCTCCCAAGTGACAAAGGAAATGAGAATCAATAACCAATTGAAGTGAAACTCGTAGCCTTGGTCTTGTACTTCGCAACTTTCCTTCTCCAACTCATTAACGAGGTAGCTCACCCAGTTCATCTACATCCCTTCGATGCACTTCCTTGTGAGGTCCATGATGAACCCCATGACTTGCATTGGTCGGTTCTTCCTAACGATCTCGCCCGCTATTAGCTAACAAGCTAGGCACACTGTGACATCTTGGATGGAGGCTACCTTGTAGCCTTGCTTCACCTTCTCCACATTGCCATACGTGTCCTTGATTCACTGCGCCAGGGAGTGATCGGTATCCTTCCCTGGGTAGAACTGGTGAGGGTCTGGTCCCTGCACACTCAATCCAGTGATCATGTGGATTAGCATTGGATCCATAGTCACACGCCTATCTAACCATAGATAGCCTCCATGGTATCACGACAAGAGGATTTTAACACACGCGTTAACCTCCTGATCTCTGTAAAAGTGGGGGATCTTCATGATGTTCAGGATCATCGACTGTGCGATATCTTTAATCCATGGCTGGGGAACTATATTCGACTTCTTCCCAGCCATATTTGTCAGGTACTGATGTGGTGCCAGCATTGCATAATTATTCCAGTCTCCCAGGTTGTAATCACTTATCTTGAGAGTTGGGATCAGTCCCAACTGCAGTCTGACTGCCCGTATCCCCTTCGGGAGGTACGCAGTGATGCACGTGTACTCAAAGTCACGCGGGATGCTGTCACGACTAATCACGCTATCCAGAGGCGGGATGTAGTCGGGAAAGACCAACGGGATCAACTTCACATTTTCCAAATCGTTGCAGTGCTTGCTTATTTTCTCCATCATGGTTCATCTAGACCGTTGTGTAGTTGAGGGGGATTCTTGCAATCCTCCCATCGTCGAGGCATGTATTCCTGCGGACATGTCCTTCTCATCCATAAGGTCTATCAATATTTCTTCTACCTATTTATCTATTGTGCTAAGGTCGCCCGACAGGCACGCTCGTGAGAAAATAACTCGGGTAGGTGAACAGACACTCAAGGTAATCAAAACGGGCAGCGAGGTCTCAAAATCACAAAGTGATAGCGATCAATTATCTATTAGCTTGGATAATCATAGTTTGAAAAAGTGGTCCTGGTACGACATTCAACGGATTAAATAAGCAACGTCATAACAGATTCCTTCAATGGGTCGAAATGCCTTAATCAATACGATTCCATCCATTATGGCATGGTCCCAAAATTCCAATGGAGATATTTCCAGAAATAAATATGGTTCTAGCCATTCCAGAGTGTCATTTTAATGGCCAGGACGCCTCCAACGGTCATATAGCTTCTTCTTGGCGAAATGTCATTCTGCTATGTTCTGTTATTTCAGAGAGGTTCAAGTTCTGTAAGCCCTCCTTCTGCAAAGTCTTCTCTAGAATTTCCTGTAGTCTTTCTAACTTTCCTTTCTTCCTACTGAGCTTTATGGCCTCCTTTTCTTTGATTTGAGTCATTAGGTTCCTCTTTCCATTCTTGTTTTTATCTTCTCCTAGTAAAGGGACTTCGCACTGTTGAGGGTCTTTCAAAGGGTTCGAGTGTAGTACCTCTTCTCTTATTACTTCTGGGGTATGTGCTCTTATCTTCTGCATGGACAGGTTTTTCAAGCCTTCCTGCGTTCTTTCAACTTCGAAAGCTAAGTTTATGGCCCTCAGTTTCTTTGACTTACACTATTGTTATTGTACTAGTCACTATATTTTCTTGGCTATGAAGTCTTTTAATTCTTTCTTTTTTTGTTCTGCATCTTCTTCCTCTGCTTTCCTCTTAATCTGATCTTTCTCAATCCAAGTCTCTCCTAACAAAAGTGAAAAAGGGGCCTTGTTCTCAACAAACTTAATGACTTAGAATTATTCTTCAGTCGGTGTTCCATGGGAATTCATAGGTACATTAGTAACTCTTCCACACAGGTTTATCATCTTTCCTTTAAACAAGCCTATCCTTCCCAATGAAGGAACCATAGCAATATTTCCCAAAATTTCCCAAGTACTTTCTGGCATTATGTTCACCTGTTTTTCCTCATTTAGAACACAGTCTATGTCAAAGTATCCTATTCTTGTTTCTATACACTACTTTTCTTTTAAGATCTCAGGTAAACAAATGTCTTTGTGATCATTCAATGTTTCTTTCAGCTATAATAAAACAGTCTCTGATTATTTCTGGTTCTCTATCATATCCTTAGTTTCTTGACCTTCTTCATGGTTTTCTTGTCTCAAGTTCATCTTTTCAACTCTAGCAATCATTCTAGGGAAATCCAAAACCTCATGATCAATAGCTTTACAGCAAATACAAGTAGGACATGTACCAGGGAAGTCATTAACAAGATGTCCCAATCTTCTACAACTATAACATAGTGTTAATCCTCTCTTTCTCTTGAACGATCCCCAACCTTTCTTGTACTACACACTGGGATTGCAGTGCTGGACCTGCAATCTGCAAAATTTCTTTCTAGGTTCCTGCATCCACTTATTAGTCCAAAAATTCTTTCTATGCATGGGGATAACATATCTTTCACTATCGCTATCAAATTTATTCAGATCAAATATTCTTTCTTCTAACTGTGCCCTAGTTTTCAGACTAGGACAAAATCTATCAAACATACCTAAATTCATACTTTCGAAGAAAAAATTTCCACTTATCTTACCCTTACCAAAGCACAAAGCTTTAAGATCTTACCTCTTTTCTTCAGATTTTTCTTTTCTTTCTTAGCACATAGCTTCATAATTCAAGTAGACTACTTCACACTATAGCAATAGATCTACACACAAAGCTTTCTCTTTTCATTAGTTCCCATCAATCACAGTCTCAGGTCCTAGCAATGGAACCATTTGTTGGCATAGGGGCAGACTTAGGGTTCAACACATCAACAACGCACCAAAAATACCCTAACTACCGACCCTTTCGGCAACACCTATGAATAAGATGAAGTCTTACTCGAGGTAGAGGTAGGGGGGTTGCAGGACTCAAGTGTCTACAACCTGGTTTGGACACAGATCTGTGATCATGATACTTAACAGAGCACTTAGCCAATAACATTCATTAGTATCTAAAATTTATTGACATCGTAGGTTAAACCCTTATTATAGTTCAGCGCAGTATTAATCAAGATCGAAGCACATTTAATCATTCAACACATAGCATCAGAGCAGATCTAACATTCATTCATATACTAAGCACTAAGCATCAACGAATTTGCCTATCATGCATCAAGATCATTACACTAAGAAAGTAAATACATAAACAACATGAACAACATAGAAAAAATCAGATCGACACAGAATATACATGGTTCACCCCAGTGTGGGGCTACGTCCACCAATCTTCTTCTCTTCTTATTAGTCTCTTCCAATCTTCTTACATGCACCAAGCTGTAAAGCCAACTTTGCATAGGATAGGATATTTGTGCACACCTCGCTAGATTATCCTTCCCTGATTTAGGTCAAGGCACAAATCCTTCTTACAAACACTTGTACTTAACTCTGCAAGTATCAACATACAGTATGCACGAAACATTCACAACTATTCACACTTAGAAAACTTCACAGGATCTTGCACAAAGACGATTAGAACTACTTCTTACATCGCTTAGATACTTATTTATACATTACAAAAGAGGCCTAAGCATGGGTAAACCCATGGGCCAACATCCCATACCCGTTACATAAACCCTAAAAACCAAAATGCCCGCAAAAATGGGTCAGATCCCACGATCTCCGCTTTGCCTGGGCGCTCCATCTTCGACCAGCCTGTCGAAGTCCCAAAAATGCTCAAACACGACCAAGGTTTTCCCAAAACTTGGTTGAGGGCCAAAAACATGATATTTCAAAGAGACATTCTCTCTTTCCTTACAGAAAAGAAGTTTCCTAGAAAGTTACACTTGGCGATGATTATCAATACCCTATCAAAGGAGTAGGAGAATCAAATTACAAACTTGATTCAGGGACCCCAATGAATATGAAGGATGTACTATATGTACCAAGTTTGACAAAGAAATTAATTTCCATATCATCTTTAGAAAATAAAGGATTCAGAGTTGCCTTCATAAATAGATAATTTCTTATGTGGCCCAAAGGAAAAACCATGGAAGAAGCAATTGTTATTGGAAAAGAAGAAGGTGGCTTGTATAAGATAAAGGGTCACTCAGAAGAAACCTTCACCCATTCCATTGAGAATCCATGTGAACTTTGGCATAGAAGACTATATCACATCAACTACAAGGTATTACCATATGTAATAAAGGTAGTCACATGTCTACCATAATTCAAGGTTGACCATGAAGGTGTGTGCAATGGATGTGCACAAGGAAAGAACATCAAGAACCCTTTCTTGAAGAGAGACAGTAAAGAAAAAGGAGTCCTAGAGCTCATTCACTCAGATGTATGTGGCCCAATGCCATCGACCTCCATCAGTGGGTATGTATACTATGTTTCCTTTATTAATGACTATTCTCACAAAACCTGGGTTTACTTTTTGAAATCAAAAGATTAAGTGTTAAGTAAATTCAAGGAATTCAAATCCTTAATAGAGAATCTCTCTGAAAGAAATATGAAGATACTCAGGTCAGATAATGGAGGAGAATACACCTCAAAAGAGTTTGCAAACCTTTTCAAATATGTTGGGATCAAGAGGGAGCTCAACACTCCCTACAATCCTCAACAAAATGGTGTAGCAAAAAGAAAGAAAAGAACTATAATGGAAGCAGTGAAGACTATGATCCATGATCAAGATCTTCCAATGCATTTATGGGCAGAAGTAGCAAAAACAACAGTATATGTACAAAACAAATTGTCCCATAGTGCACTTGGGTTAAAGACCCCTAAATATATGTTCTCCAGAAAGAAGCCAGAAGTAAGCCATCTCAAAATATTTGGCTTTCCATTATTTGTACACATTCTAAAAGAGAAGAGAACCAAGATGGACCCTTCGGGAAAGAAGGGAATATTTGTTGGATAATGTGAGGTCTCCAAGTCCTTCATAGTTTATGTACCAGGTTACCTTCATATTGAGATCAACATGGATGTAACCTTTGATGAATATGCATCACTCAATAAATCAAGAAGATTCCATCTTGAATAAGTATATGAAGAAGAACCAGTGGTTCCCAGAGTTGCAGAACCAGTGAGGGAAGTCATAACTTCCCCTGATGAGGAGATTCTAGAAAATCATTACATAATAGAATCTCAAAAACCTCCCCAGATGATGATATCCCATAAGAGAAAGATATCCTGGGAAAGGGAACTTATTCAAGATGGAGAGAAGTATGGTTCCCCTGAAGGAACCATGAGACAAGTCAAGAAACCCAAGCCATTCTCCAATTATATGGCTTTGATGTGTGATCTCTTAGAGAAGGATCCTACTTGCTTTGAAGAATCTATTCAGAAGAAAAAATGGGCAGATGCCATGATATAAGAATACCAATCTTGATCCAGGTGGATATCGATGGCCACCCACCTAGTCCACTGACTCGAAAAATATTTTTCCACCTTGGCAGTTTTTCGACAGTTTTTCGGGTTCCAAACTTTCGGGGCCTTTTTGAGGCCCTAAACGATGTTTTTTAGGATTTGGGGCCCAAGGGACTATTAAGGGCACTGACCTGGGCTAATAGAGAATCATTCTTCTCGGTTAGACCTTTCCAACAGGCTATCGTGCGCCTAAAATGAATATCGTCGGCAAATGTTACGACCCCGTGATGTTGATGTACTAACTTACCCAAACGGGGCCCACATGATTTTTGGCGCTTCATCTCCTAGGGTTGGGTTTTTGGATGTCTAGGGTTTTTGACATTCCTGTTTATTATAAAAAGGCCTTCAGAGCCCCATTGTAATGATCTTATTACGAATGAGCATATCCGTCACATCTCTTCTCAGATATAAGCCACCACCATTCCAACAAGCTTGTTTTCTGCTGCATTTTATAGTTTCATCTTATTTCCTTATTGAATAGAAAACCAATTTTACTGTATCTCTGTTATTTTGTGTTAAGCGTGTTATAATAATCTATATTCATTTCATTTTTCTCATAAAATGCAGATCAGTTGTATCATAGTGGTCTTCTCCTTATCATCTTAATGCATGTCCCCAATGAGGTCAGGGTACAAAGAATTGGGTCTCGAGCTTGTTTCTCTTGAGGACAAAAGATATCGCATGCCCAAGAGACCTCTCATGGAAGGAGAAAATAAAGATGATGGGATAGGAGATCCTTTCAAAATGTTTCTTGAGGAATTCCTCACGCAACAGAGGAACGTGATGATGGATAATTTTGCGCAAATCCTTCGGTGGCTACCAAAAAGTGACACATCTTCCTCGAGCGGAGGCGCTTCCCCCTTCAAGGTACAAATCAATGTCGATATTCCCATATTTTAAGGTCAGATATATCCAGATGTTGTAGACAAGTGGTTGAATCTACTAGAAGGGTATTTTTTCGTCCATAACTTTTCAAATAGACAAAAGATTACTTTTGCGCTCTTCAAAGTCATTCCCCATGTCAAAGATTGGTGGGAAACTTTTTGTGAGAAAAAGGAAATAGAGGAACCCTCATTATTTATAGTCATGGCCACCTGGGAATCCTTCAGGGATGTTATTAAGGAACAATACTACCATGTTGGATTTTATGACGACTTGTATACCAAATCGACCACACTGCGGCAAGAAAGAGAACAAGCAGTGCCAAAGTTCACAAATATCTTCCATACCTTGTGCACCAAGTTGGGTATCAAATATTCAGAGCGAAATCTAGTGCTTTACGTAGATACATCCAGATCGAAATGGAATTTCTAGACATATCGTCCATGGGCGCAACCTACCAATATGTCGTCAAAATGGAGCAGAATCTCAAACAAAAGATTCAACAACTTGGGCCTAGGAACCCCTCACAGCAAAAGCCAGGAAAGGGAGGCCCCAACCCATAGAACAAAGGACAAAGAAAATATGGACAGTATCAGGATAACCAGTCCAAGACGCAAGCAAAGAAGGGCACCAGAAATACAAAGAAAGATACCGAGAAGTGGTGCGACTTCCATAAGAGCCCTTGGCATAACACTGTTGATTTCCGCTCAAAGTAGTTGTTGGTGGCTGAAGTGAAAGACTTTGAATGAGATGCAGGTTCTGACTTTGAGCCAGAACTAGAAAGGGGAATAGAAATCATTGACGCGGAACCTAGTGCCACCGTTACTACCACCAAGCTCCATCCTGGTGAACCAAGCGAGCCAGAAGAAGGTGAGTGCTTCTTCCATTCAATGATGTGGGTAAAAGGGACTCTGATGCACTTCATACTTGACAACGGTAGCCAGAGGAACTTCAACTCAGAAGAGGTCATCAAGTGGTTGGCCCTGCCGACAACACCGCACCCACAACCCTACACCATTGGATGGCTCCGCCAAGGAAGCGATCTCCGCATCAACTAACATTGTCGACTGTCATAATACATAAATCCCTTCAAAGACAAGATATTGTGTGATGTTTTTCCTCTCGAAGTTTGTAATTTTATTTTGGGCCAACCTTATTTATGGAAACGTCATGATGTATATGAGTCTAGGCCTCGTAGTTTTATTATTACTTTGAATAGGAAATTGTACAGGATACCCGAGGCAGTCCCTCCTAGTGCTATTTTCTTGATTTCTACCAAGAAATGTAGGAAGGTCATCTCTCAGATGGGGAAGTTTGTCTTCTTCATGATTCACTCTCAAAATGAAAGAAAGATTGCAGCCACATCCAAGGTCTCCATGACTGACCTCTCCAAACAACAGAAGCAAGTAGATAAGGTCGTGGAAGAATACTCAGATATCTTCTCCTCACCTACCGGAGTACCTCTGCACTGTCAGGTCAAGCACCCCATCAATCTAATCCCCAGCACAATATTTCCCAATGGGCCAGTCTACCATCTCTCTCTGTTAGAGAATGAGGAGATCAGGCAACAAATCCAAGAATTGCTCCACAAGGGACACATTTTTCCTAGCTCATCACCTTGCAGGAGCCCAATCGTGCTGGTACAAAAGAAATATGGAACCTGACAACTCTACATTGATTACCGGGCTCTGAATAAAATCACAGTCAGAAACCAGTACTTGATTCCCCAAATCGACGACCTCCCTGATCAACTCACAGGGGCCAAATACTTTAGTAATATTTATATGAAGTTTGGCTACCACCAGGTCCCAATAGAACAAATAGATGTATGGAAGACCACCTTCAAGTAAAAGGAAGGTATTTTTGAATCGTTGGTCATGCCCTTTGGTTTGAAAAATGCTCCAACCACTTTCATGAGAATGATGGATGATATCCTGTGACCATTCACCAATACTTTTGTAGTGGTGTATCTGGATGAAATTCTCATTTATAACAAGACTTGGGAAGAACATTTGCAGCATATTCAACAGGTTCGGCACACCCTGCGGCAGTACAAGTTATACACCAACTTAGAAAAATTCTCCTTCAGCATGGACATGGTCCATTACCTGGGCTACATCATTGATCAGCATGGTGTACATGTGGATTCATCCAAGATCCAAGTCATCTGTGACTGGATATACCCAACCACACTCACTGAGCTTCGGAGCTTCTTGGGCCTTTCCAATTTCTACCACAGGTTCATGTTGGGATTCTCCCACATTGCATGGGCCCTCATGCAAATAAACAAGGGTGGTGGTAAGGATAAATTTGTGTGGGGTTGGTCCCAACAACAAGAATTCAATGATTTGAAGTACCGCTTGTGCTCATCCCTATTACTTTCACTACCGGACCTGCAACAACCCTTTGAGATCGAGACAGATGCCTCAAACTATGTTGTGGGCATCGTTCTCACTCAGAATGGCCACCCCATGGCCTATCATAGTGAGACACTATCAAATGATGTACGTAACTACCCTACTTATGACAAAGAAATGTACTCCATTTTTAAATCCTTCCACCAATGGAGACATTACTTTCTGGGGAAGGAGACAGTCATCCACACTGATCATAAGCCACTATAGTTCATGTAGACACAAGGAAAATTGTAGAATGACCGACATCAGAAGTGGTCCACATACTTGCAACAATTCCACCTCAACATAAAGTATAAAACATGAAGCACCAACCATGTGATTGATTTCCTTAGGAGACCATCAGTCGTGACACTCACCATAGTGATAGACTCTTGTAGCCATGAGACCTCTAGATGGACCCAACTCTATGAGATAGACCTGGACTTCGCCACCACCTACCAAATGTTCAGCACAAACACAATTTTTGATAATTTCCATCTTCAGGATGGGTTGTTGTGTCGTCTGGTCCATCTTTGTGTTCCATCAAGCGAGTGAACGAAGATGATCTGGGAATCCCACTACAGTCGCATGGAAGGACACTTTGGCATTGAAAATATAGTGGCAATGTTGTAACAACATTTCTACTGGTCGAGACTTTGACGGGAGGTCAGCAAACATATCAGGTCCTGCACTGCCTGCACTATTTACAAAACGACCACTAAGAAATAGGGCCTGGACACCACTCTGCCTACTCCTAACAGGTCATGGGAATCCATCTCAATGGAATACATGTCGATCCTCTTGTCCACCAAGAGGGGAAATGACTACGTTTTTGTGGTTGTTGATCAATTTTCCAAGATGGTGATTCTAGCCACCTACAAGAAGAACATCACAACAGAAGCCACTGCCAATCTAGTCATTGAACAAGTATCAGTACATTTTGGGATCCCAAAAACCATTATCTCAGACTGTGACAATCAGTTCCTCAACACGTTATGGTCGAGCCTCTTCTCACTGTTGGATACAAATTTCACCAAATCCACTGCCTTCCAACCCTAAACAGATGGCCAACTGAGGTCGTCAATCGAATGATTGTACATATCCTGTGCATGTATAATTCAAAACACCCCCTCACATGGGATGAGAGTCTTCCCTATGTCCATCATAGCTACAATTGAGCCTTGCATAGCTCAACTGACCACAACCCCTTTCAAGTGTGGTTGGGATTCCAACCATTGGGCCCCATGGATGTTTCACTACCCCTGGCGACTACCTCGGCCGATTCGTCCCCTGCTCCAATAGAAGATGACAAAGCCACCCAGTTCATTGAGCATATCCAACACATTCGTCAATAGGTTTAGTATAGTCTACGGAAGTCTAATTCCAATTATAAGCAGTGCCATGATCAACATCGGGTTCCACATAAGTTTGAGGTGGGCAACAAAGTTTGGTTGCACTTGCATAAAGAACACCTTACAGGGCCCCATCGTAATCTTCTCCCACTTCGTTATGGGTCGTACATCATCACCAAGGATGTGGGTGACAATGCTTTTGAGCTCAACATTCCCCCTTTCCTTGGCCTGCACCTAGTCTTCAACATGGCTCTCCTTTAGAAATATTTCCCACCATTATTGGACACCTCAGAGATTGCAGAGCAGTTGACACAAATAGAGCTCAACCCTGACTGCATGCAACATGAATCCAATGACTATATTGTGGACAAATAGATCAATGGAACTCGACAACAAAGGATCTATCTTTATCGAGTCGTCAAATTAGGGTAGCTCTTGCACCAAGGCAAGTGTCTCACCCGGTGCCAAATTCAACAGAAAAATCCTCATTTGATGGGGGAACTCAACGCAATGGAGACCATTTCTTCCTAAGAAGGGAGGATTAATCCAGGTGGATATCGATGGCCAACCACCTATTCCACTGGCTCGAAAAATAGTTTTCCACCTTGGCAGTTTTCCTACAGTTTTTCGGTTTCCAAACTTTTGGGGCCGTTTTGAGGCCCTAAACGATGTTTTTTGGGGATTTGGTGCCCAGGAGACTACCAGAGGCACTCACCTAGGCTAGTTAAAAATCGTTTTTCTCGATTAGACATTTCCAATGGGTTATTGTGCGCCTAAAATAGAGATCGTATTCAAAAGTTACGACCCCGGGAAGTTGATGTACTAACTTACCCAAACGGGGCCCACATGACTTTTGGCACTTCATCTCCTAGGGTTAGGATTTTGGATGTCTAGGGTTTTTGGCATTCCTATTTACTATAAAGAGGCCTTGAGAGCCTCATTGTAATTATCTTCTTGTGAATGAGCGCAACCATCACATCTCTTCTTAGAGATAAGACGCCACCATTCCAGCAAGCTTGTTTTCCACTGCATTTTAGAGTTTTAGCTTATTTCCTTATTGAATAGAAAATTAGTTTTACTGTATCTTTGTTATTGTGTGTTAAGCATATTTTAATAATCTGTATTCATTTCGTTCTGCTCATAAGATACGGATCAAATCTATTATAAAGAATGATGTATGGGAAATAGTTCCCAGGCCAAAGAGAAAGGATGTGGTATCTTCCAAATGGATTTTCAAAATAAAACATGTTGTTGATGGAAGTATTGAGAAATATAAAGAAAGGTTTGTTTCTTGTGTATTTTCTCAAAAGGAAGGCATTGACTATGAAGGGATGTTTTCTCCTGTAGCCAGATACACTTCAATCAAAACCATCATAGCTCTTGCAGCTAAGATGAAGTGGAAGTTACACCAGATGGACATGAAAACAACTTTCTTGAATGGTGTCATTGAAGAAGAAGTGTATATAGAACAACCTCGATGGTTTGAAGTTGAAT
>SNQJ01S0015218.1:116295-133961 GCA_010110895.2 Picea sitchensis
CTCTCCTGATGATGTTGTAGAATACCCTTTTTGTTAAGGGGGGGTGTTGAAATATTGTAACTACAAAGAGTATTCTATTTATTATTGAGTTATTATTCATTAGATCAATCCCCTTTTGTGGATTGATCATGTTAGGTATTGTAATTGACCAAATCCCATTTTTTGGATTGGCCAAACCCTAAATATATTATTCAAATTGAGAAGTCACCCCCCATGCTAATTAAAGTGGTTTTAACCACTAGGAAGACAAGTCGATCCTGCCCGGTGAAGAGACACCTTTCCAACACCTACCAGTTTGTATAAATAAAGGAAGCCAGTGCCTCATTTGATCACTCACTCATTCACTCACTCAGTGCACAAGTTTGGTAGCTACAGTTGGGAGAAGAAGGAAGAGAGATGCACATTTCTCAGTAGAGGATATTCTATAGTGATGGTTTATTGTCTTTCCATTGTATTGGCTATCTATATTAAGGAAGTTTTTGTTGGGTTTTCTCCCCCATGAGGGTTTCCCAAGATAAATGTTGTGTATATTGTGATTGTGTTTCTCTCAGTGATCCTATATATGCTATGGTTATCTAATAAATTGAAAAGAAACCTAATAATAGCTTAAACCTTAACAATATATGTGGAATAGTTTTGGGAATCCCCTAACTTTATTATAGAAATGCAGTCTTCTTCATAAATGAGAACAAACACCATCTCACAAAAGATGGAGTGGAATACATTGTTATATCCAACAGTATGAAATTTTATTCAACCATTGTTAGTCCAGGAAAAATGAAAATACTCATCAACACTAACAAGAGATATGTGCTCATGGTTGTAAGAGTAAAATATGTAGAGACATCTTATTCTTTCCAAGGATGGGATCCCTCACATAAAGACAAAATGATTGATATTGTATCTAACTATTATGAGGTCTTTCAGGAACCAGGTGGATTGCCTCCCAAGAGGGAGATTCAACATGAGATTCATCTTCAACAAGATGTACCTCTTCCAAATGTGGGCATGTATAGGATGTCAGGGGTGGAAATGGAAGAGATCAAGAAATAGGTGCACGAATTCTTGGACCAAGGAGTCATCAGGACTATTTCATCTCCATGTGGTTCTCCAATTGTGTTGGTTCCAAATAAATATGGCACATGGATAATGTGTGTTGATTATGGGGATGTCAACAAAATCACGGTGAAAAACTGGTACCCCCTTCCTCATATAGATGTTTTTCTTGATCAATTAAAGAATGTTGTTTATTTCACTAAGTTTTATTTGTGTAGTGGCCACCATCAGATCATGGTTGTTGAAAATGATATATGGAAGACTACCATCAAAACAAAGCAAGGTCTATTTGCGTGGTTAGTGATGTCATTTGGGCTTTGCAATGTCCCGACAGCATTCATGCGTGTAATGAATGATGTATTTCGACCATTCTTATATGACTTTGTATTTGTATACTTAGATGATATCCTTGTTTTAAGTAGAACTTGGGAAGAACATGTAAGGCATGTAAAGAAAGTGTTGGACAATTTGCAAAGGAAAAAATGTATGTAAAATTGTCCAAGTGTGAATTTGGAAAAACATATTTAGTATACTTAGGTTATATTGTAGGAGGAGAACAATTGAACATTGATACTTCCAAATTTTATGTAATTGTAAATTGGCCTAAGCCTACAAATGTAACAAAAGTGAGAAGATTCTTGGGTGCAGTTCAATATTGGAGAAGATTGATATCCAACTTCTCATTCATTGCATCCCCTTTGCATTCCTTGACCAGTGTGAAGAAATCCTTTCAGTGGGGAGGAAGGGAACAAAAATCTTTTGACAACTTGAAAGAGAAGATAAGCAAATCACCATTAATATCCTTTCCAGACCTACAACAACCATTCGATATTGAGACAGATGTCAATGGATATGCCATGGGTGCAGTATTGATGAAGCATCGTAAGCCTATTTTTTATCACTCTGAAACCTTTTCTCAAGTTGTTGTTAATTATCCTGCATATGACAAAGAATTGTATGCATTGGTTCAAAGTGTCAAGAAATGGAAGCACTACTTGATAGGTAAGGAGACTCTCATACATACAAAACACCAGCCCTTACAGTACCTCTAGTCACAGACCAAGCTACAACAAGATCGTCATTTCAGATGGATGGGTTTCCTTCAACAGTTATGCTTGGTAATCAAGTATAAAAAATGTACAAGTAACAAAGTAGAAGATATGCTTTCTAGGCCTCCTATTTCTGCATCTATTGTTTTGAAAAATGATTCTTTATCTCATGATAGATATGTTGAACAATATTCTATTGATGTCAATTTTAAAGATGTTTATGAGACGCTAACCCATGGTTCACAAGTGAAGAATTGTCATTTGTAGGGAAAATTACTCTACCATTTTGACAAGCTATGTATTCCTACAAGTGAAAAAGTCCATGTAATTCGAGAAGCTCATACTTCTCTTGTGTCTGGGAATTTTGGGGTACGAAAAAATATGGCTCATATGCAGAGGTTTTTTTATTAGCCTCAGATGAAAGAAATTGCAACCAAGTATGTAAAGGGATGTGTGATGTACTCTACTTGTAAGCCTACTAATAGAAAATTAGGGTTGTGCACACCACTCCATTTTCCTTCTCATCCTTGGGAGAGTATCTCCATGGATTTTTCAAGGGGTTTCCTATGTCAAAAAGGGGTCATGACTACTTGTATGTAGTAGTGGATATGTTTATCAATATTTGTGTCTTGATGCCATGTAAAAAGTATATCATTGTTGAGAAAACTGCCAATATTTTATTTTAGCATGTATGGGTCCACTTTGGAATGCCCACATTCGTTATCTTGGATCAAAACACTCGATTCCTTGGAGAGTTTTGGAAAATATTATGGAGAATGATGGACACCAATCTGAAGAGGAGTATTTCTTTCCATCCACAGACCGAGAGACATACAGAGGTATTTAACAAAAAGGATATCAAGAAAGTTTTAAATCTAGTGAGTCTAATTGGATCTCCCACACACTCAGAGACTGAAACAGAATGTAAAAGATAGGCTATGAGAAAATGGCCAACAAAAAACCACAATCAAGTTTTTTATCCCCAATGGAGTCACCAATTTTTTTAACGGGTAAATCAGTAGATGCAGACATGAACTAATCCCTCTAGATCCACCTGAATCTAGAACAAAACAAGATGGAACAAGATGATTTCCCTAGGTTACAATCATTGAATTTAACTCCCAAATAAAGAATAGATGACATACCTTATGAATCGCTTCCTTATGTCTTTGTTGATCCTTCCTTACTCTGATGTTCCTGTGAGATCAGATGTGCAATAACACAAATCAACCAACGTGAAAGAAGCAATAGTGAAATTCAATGAAAACCTAAACATGTGATCAAGGAGTCATGTAATAAAATATCAATCATTTTATGGGAAAGAGACGTGCCAACATATTATATTAATGAAAGGTAGAAAATGCAACCGAATTGCCTTGATGTCGCAAGTTCCCTTTCAGTGGCCCTTTGTTCTGACACACACATACATTTTCTATGACATTTGCATGAATATTTTTCACAAAATCTTGATGGATGAATGGAGACCTCAAGCGTCACTTGAAATAGGATTCTTCACACAGTCTTCAGCCTATTCTTTCATCAATTTTCTATGCTTCTTTATGCTTGTACCTCTAGCCTTTTCCATGAGAAGTCTATCATTATATAGGAGAAAATGAAGTGGTTAAAGAGATGAAGATGATCCCATCAAATCAAAGAATTCAGTAGGATCGTAATCATATGGACACCACCTCATATTTCCAGAAGATTCCACTTCTAGAAGCTGCTAGAACTTCTTTCCTCTTTTAGTTTTAAAGTTCCGCCATGACCTACCTATATAGAAGCCTGCAGAAATCCCATGGGCTGGCTATAGTTCAGCCTCTGGAAATCATGGATTTTTGTACTGTGTAAAGGGAGTAGCCTGCGGCGGCCTTCCAAAAATGCATCTTTCAAGGGTGGAAAGAGGTTTCTTTTCTCAGGCAAAACATCTTATTGGGAACCTGAACACATGTTTATGTAATCATCATCAGGGTGACCAAAATAATGTGTAACAGAATGCCCCCCAAAGTATGAGGCTGGAGCTCGAGACAACTGAAATACTTTGTAAAATAAGTGTGTATGTGTCAAGAACTAGGGGCGCACCAATCAGGAACCTGCAAACAATCAAACATTTGTACAATATCACACCATGTCTGAAGTAGGAATTCCCATGTTTAGATCGTAAATGATTGAAATCATAAATGTAGGTCATGGCCACCAATTATACAACATGGATCCATGTCAACAAGATTCTGCATAGCCACTAGGAATACACTATGGATCCATGCATCGAAAACTCAAGTAGGAACATAGCCACGAGACATACAAGGTGGATCTATGTGTCGAAACAAATCACAAATATTCCTTCGCAACCTGGACCAAAAAATGATGAAGTCCAGGGTCTTCAATCCATCGTCCGTTAGTATGATTCTAGTCACGTGATTACAGATGTTGAAGTCGAACGTGAATAGAAACCACTTGATTACCAGTCATTAATGAAAAATGTTAACAAGTGTGAGGGAAATCACCATTGATGTCAATGACTCCCAAGGTACTCCAGTACAATCCAACAAGTGTGAATAAATGAGTTTAAGTCGAACACTTGATTGAATATCTCGATCAGGGATCAATGATGTGAATCCACTGTCGAAAGCGAAGAAACCTTCCATTGAGGCATGCAAGCTCAAAGGTACTAAATAATTTCTAAGTCTTTTTCCTGGATAATGAGCTGAAGTTGATAGAAGAAGACTCATCACAGGAGGGCCTTGATGAATCCCCCATCAATGACACAAAATAAGTAACAAATTTAGGGTAGATAAAAATACATATGTGACTTGGGACTGAAATAGAGAAGACTGACATGGTAAGAATGGACAATTGCAGATGACCAACTTGATAGAAGGTTTCAGTTCAAATTCTCTTGAACATATGAATGACATGACAATGATCTTGGCAGTATTGACTCAAAGACGACCCAAGATGTGATCTTGTAGAAGTTCAGACAAGAGACAAATAGATTACCCAAACCATATGCAAATGATGAAGAGGGGTGTCATGTTCAAGAGCGACGCTTACTGCCATTAATACAAATACAGAGACACATTCCTTTCCCAAATTTTCCCCCACCATTTCTGGCAAGTACCTCTTTATTTTTACGCAAGCTTGAGGAGGATAACATATGCTTGTCAATTTAAGCTTATCTTTTGGACGAGTCCCTCGGAGTATATTTAACGAACCTAAGAAGGAGTGGTTCAGTCCCATGCGGTCCTTTCGATGTTTGTTTAATGAGTCCAAAGATAGAAAACTCGGGGGTTTTTCATGTTTTGAGAGCCTGAAAAACACTTAAAGAGAACTCTCCCAGTTCCTTTTTCGTAAAGTAGTTTGACAAGACCGAAAAAGTGATAAACTATCGTCCATCAAACATTTTCTTCAAATAATTTTATGAACATTAAAAGAACAAGGTCACTCAACAATCTTTTAATTTTTACGGAGCATGAAAAGAGCTTAAAGAATTCTCCACATGTTTCGTTGTTTTCGTGTTACCATAACGAGTATGAAAAGATGACAAAAGTATACTCGGTTACATTCTCATTGATTTTCGAGCCTGAGAACGAACAAAGACTATGATCTAGGTTTTTCTGAAAATCCCTAAAAAGTAATTGTACATGCGACCAAAACAAATCGAAAAAAACGTCTATACTTCGTTGTCCAAGGTCCTAAATTTTTTCCTGCAAGGAACAAAACACTTACAATACCTTTAGAGTTAATGGGTTTTTGACTAAAATGTATTTATATAAAACAAAATATTAGGAAAAATGATAAAAAAAAGTAATAAATAGAAGAAAAAAGTCTTTTTCACCATTTTATTTGCACTTGGTCAAAAACTTACCAAAAACCCTTGTTTTTTACCTCAACTTTGGTGACGGATTGCGGAGGCCATGGGGGATCATTCAACGAAAGGATTGCATAAAAGAGGTAAGCATCTTATCTTCTATCTTTTCAACGGATTAATTTTTGTTTTTAATGGTAAAAAATCAAGATTTTTTGATGATTTGGGATTGTTAGTCGTGCGTTGGGGCCACCGCAAGTGGCCTATAACAGGCCCTGCTGAAATCAACGATTTATGCAGGTGTGTTAAGGCGCACTCATGAAAATTTCACATTGTACTTGAAGCTTGATCGTGGCGGCCGAAAAACTAAAATGAAAAGTGAACGTTTACTCAACAAAAATCCCAAAAAATGTTTAAAAAGTGTGTTAAAGATCTTCTATGTTTCCCATGCAGGTGTTTTCTTGCAAAGATGTTGGAATGGAGATAGAGTGAGAAAGAAGAAGATGATATTATGGCTTTAAATGATCCGGGGACTGTGAATGCACTCCGACAATGTGATCTATTAAAATTCTTCAAAGTTCAGGGCATGAGAGCCCAACGGAGATTACTAGAATATTTGGTTCATATGTGGGATTCAGAACAATAAGTGTTCCACGTGGGTGTTCATGTCCTCTCTTTGGATATTGAGGATATTTATTTTTTGAGGGGCTTTCACGTCATGGGGCACGCACGAATCTGACAGGTGGTCAAGGTGGTGGTTTTCCCATGAGTGAGTACATTCATCGTCATTGTGAACCTGATACCGAAAGACGTAAAGGAAAAGTAGCAATCCGAGGTGTGAGAGATTTGACCCTCAAATCCATCCTTTTTACTATTGCATGGATGGAAGGGAGTGCTTCGCCACACATGGCACTCCAAAGTTACTTTCAATATGTTATTGAATGCTTGGAGCCTCGAGTATTCAATTGTTGTGACGGTGTATTACGCAGCATGAAAATCTAACTCACGAAAATCAAGAATGGGGACCTAAAACAGTTTGGTTATGGGTCCATTTTAGTATCTTTCTTCCTAGAAAGAGTTCCACACCTACGCCTACAGGTGGAATGGGGAATACTAGCCCCGATAGACCCACGAATAAAAATATGGTGTGACCTGATGACACGACATGTGGTGGGCTAGATTGTGAAGTATGACGATGCATTCTTCAATTGGTTGGGACCACAAATCTTGATGATTGATGATTATGCTTATGCCGGTCTAGACTTTCGGGGTGATCCAGATTTGGTTCTCCTTGAGGGATCTCAGTGGGAGATCTAGGTAAGAAAGACATTTTTTTTTTACAATGTTTTTATGAGTTTTTAAAATATTTAATGTTTTTGTGTTTCCGATTAAAAGACTAATAAAAAAATTTCGACCATGCAGATGTAGGGCCACATCGACCCCCGGGCCCTTCTCCTATTCAAAGGCAAGGAGAGGCACGTGTAGTAGCTGGATGGGATGCCGAGGATTATGATGCAATAGAGAATAACCTATAATACTTGACAGCAGACATCCCTGATATATCCATCGAGGAGATCCCGAGGCATTATCAACGCCATACTATAGGCGTATCCATCTCACTTAGTCAGTTACTATGTAGGGTAGCGAGAGAAATAGTATGCTATCGCAAGAGGCATCCATGATGCCATTTTTTAGGGGCCATGGGTTCTATATTTTGATATTTTGATCTTAGTATGAAAACTCTTTTTGTAAACATTATATTATTATATATATATATATATATATACATGAGGCTTTTACCAGTTTACTTTGCTTTTTGTACAATATGTGAAATGTGATTGGAATTACAAATGTCTCAAATGTCTATCTAATACATAATTAGTTAGAGCATCAGTTAATGTATTTAGATATCTAGGAATGTGTTGATATTCAATATAATCGAAATGACGTTCCAAGAGGTGGATTCATAAATATACCTGTAATAGAGTAGGGCTTCAGATAGTATAGACATTGTTTAACTGTAGTACTACTAGCTGTGAATCAAGTCGTATAATGAAGCAATGAATCCCAAGCGAAATAGCACTAGTCAATAATTTAATGACCGTGCTATACTCTGCGATATTATTGGTCGCTAGATCGAGACAAACAACTTGGAGACAAATAAGTTCATTTGAGGGTGCATAGATTTCCCAAGCAACAGAAGCTAAATTCTGGGTACTACGGCTAGCACCATCATTGAAGCCAATATAAGGTAGCAAAAAACACTGACATATGGAGACCAAACAAAATGCAGGGTAAGTAGCCACAGGTAAAAGTCAAATAGCATAAACACACTAAAGTAAGACACAAGAGTATGATACAGTAAAATACAAGTGCTTATGCAGAGATAGGCTAAGTGTAGTACTTCTTCAAGTAAATCCCATTTCTGGGTTCACTCAAAATAATGTCATCATAATCTACTAACTCGTATGCTCCCTTCTCCAACACTCTTTTAACAATATAAGCGCCTCCCCACATAGCCTCAAATTTTCTGGCTCCTAGAAAATCACGATCTTGTTCATAGAGGAGAACTATATCACCTTCAGAGAACACGGGTGGCTTGACATTTTTTTCGTATTGGGATTTCACACGTTTCTTTTGGGTTTCAATAAATATGTTGGCATCACGACGGGTTTCATCCAATTGCATAAGATACAACAGATGTTCCTCCTTAGCAGAGGTGTTTCGGAGAAGTTTGAAAACTAGTTTTAATGATGGAATTTCACATTCAATCGGTAAAAAAAATTCTAAACCATACACTAATTGGAAGGGTGTAAACCCCATGGATGACTTCATGGATGTCCGATAGGCCCACAATCCTAAGAACAACATCAGGTGCCAACTCTTTTTGTGAATTTCGATAATCAGTCGAAGCATGGTAATAAGTACTTTGTTTATTTCTTCGACTTGGTCGTTGGCCTGTGGATAGTAGGGGGTTGAGTTTTCATGTTGAAGACCCATATTTTTCATAAGTTCAGACATCATAAATTTTTGAAAGTGGCTACCGTGATCGGTAACGATATCCTATGGGATTCCAAATCGTGTAATAATGTTATTGAAGATGAATAGGGATGTAGTTTTTCCCGTGTTGTCGAATGTAGGCATTGCCTCGGCCCACTTCGTGAAATAATCTATGGCTAAAACAATGTACCCATGCCCCCCGACCGAGTGAGAGTTACATGTCATGAAATCGATTCTCCATTTAGTGAAGGATCCAATGGAAACTACATGATGTAAGGGAGTGGGGTGAGATCTTATTTTGTTGTTGTATGTTTGGCAAGTGTGGCAATTTTGGACGACAATAATACAATCTTTGAATAGAGAAGGCCAAAAATACCCATCTCATAAGATATTTTGGGCATTAGCATACCCAAACATGTGACCACCACATGCTCCAGAATGGCAGTCATTCAAATCTTTCTCAGCCTCATCATAAGTGAGACATCGTCAAAAAAATGGAGTCAACTCCACGGCGATAAAGAGTATCACCGAGGATGATATACTGACGGGCTTGGTAACGTATGCGATGATGGTCAGTACTAGACAAATCAGGATGGAAAGTCTGAGTCTGGAGATATATAATGATATCTCCATACCAAAGGTCATTGGAACTAATCAAAAAAAAGGATTCATCAGGTAATGAATCCTTTGCTACATTTTTCGTCTCAGAACAGGGAAGGTCACATATCAATTCGGAAAACACCAGGGATTTATTAGACTTAGCACGTTCAAACTCTATGTCAAACTCCTGGAGTATCACAATCCATTTGGATTATTTTCCTCCTAGCAACTGGCATGTAAGAATGTGTTGCATAGGGTTGCAATCAGAAATCACGGTGGTCTTGCGTAAAATGATATAGTGCCAGAAACATTGGACAACTTGAACAGCTGCCAAGGCCAGTTTTTCAACATGTAAATACTTGTCTTCGATAGTCATGAGACTCAGACTCAAATAATAAATGACATGTTCGTCGTGAGAATCATCCTCTTGGACCAGAACCATGGCAATGGTAGAGTCCGAGGCAGCGAGATAAAGGAAATAATCTTGACTATAATCGAGCGGGAAAAGTAGTGGGGTATGGGTTAAAGTCAATTTCAAAGTGTCATAGGCATTGTTGGCAGTGGTTTCCCATACAAATTCAGAGCATTTCTTTAATAGTCGATTAAATCCAAGTGTTAACTCAGTGTAGTTTGGGATAAAACGACGTAGAAAATTTTCCTTCCCTTGCAAACTTTATAGCTGTAGAAGTTAAGAAGGAGGAGGGAGATTGAGAATTGCCTCAACCTTCAAAGGATCTACCCTGATCCCTTGACGTGACACAATAAAGCCTAAGAGTCGGCTGGACTCCACGCAAAAGACACATTTGTGTGGGTTTAAGCGTATACGATAGAACCGACAACGAAGGAAAATGGCTTGGAGGTGGGTCGGATGATCACTACGATGCATGGAATGTGTTGGTAGGTAATCTAAATATGGTTGTACAATGTGCTTAATATCATGGAAAGAATAAGACATAGCATGCTGAAATGTTGCACCGACGTTCTTTAAACTGAAGGGCAGTTTTCGGTAGGCAAAAGTGCCTCAAGGACAAATAAAAGCGGTTTTGTGTTGATCCATGGGTAAGATGTTTATCTAATTATATTCGAAGAAACTATCCATCAAAGAGAAGATTTCACTTCCAGCGCAATCGTCGATGATCTGGTCAACGAAGGGGGTAGGAAAGTTGTCCTTAGGAAAAGCTTTATTAATGTCCCTATCATGAACGCATACGCGGATCATACCTTGTTTCTTGTTAACCGGAACGAGAATGGATACACAATCAGTTAAAGCCACAGGACAAATAAAGCCAGCTTTAAGAAGTTTTTCGAATTCAAGCTTGATAGCGGCTGCTTTGCGAGGGTGGACCAGGCGAAGTCTTTTCTGGACGGGTTTAGCACCCGGGTATGTCTTAATTCTGTGTACAACAATATCAGGGTCAATACCATGCATCTCTTCATAGCTCCATGCAAAGACATCAAGAAACTCTTGAAAAAGGGATTTATACGTGACAACTTCATCAGTGGAACACGAAGCTCCGATGTGTACATTTTCGACAACTCCAGGTTTAGTGGATATGTTGAGGGGGGCCATGGGTGAAATATTACTTAATTTCCCTTCGTATAACACATCGTGCATGGACTCAGTAATGGAATAAATGACGACAATGGTCGACAGAGTTGAAATCCATTGGTAACTCTCAAGGGTGTGTTGTTCCAGGAAGAGAATGGAATGATGATGTCCATCATCCCAAGGAGTGTCCTCCATAGACATAATCGACATAATCATCTCATCTATCGGAAAAATCACTTGAAAAGGATCAGGAGATGAATCCCCAAGAGAGGGGGTACAGGGGGATGTTGATTGAATGGCTTGATAGGTGGATTCAATCGGACTTAAGGGTATCTGGTTGACGTAGTAGAGATAATCACCAGGTTCAGGTACTATCCATGGGTCAAACGACTCGGGAGATTCACAGACAGAGGTGGAGATCATGTTAATTCAGGCAACCAAAGGAGGTGGAACATCAGGTGGTGGGATTGGGAAACTACCCATCATAGTGGAATCTTTTAGTCGACCCACATCGACATTCTCGTATCTAGGGGGTGTCTTTGCAATGAAAGGTACGTTTCTAGTACGTGTGTCAGAGTTGAAGAAGGCCAATTGGTCTACCGTAATAAATTTTCCCTGATGTGTAAAACGCACGATGTGGAAAAGAGTAGACACAACTGCATTCATGGAATCGATCCAGCTACGACCAAGTAAAAGGTTGTAATCGAGAGGAGTGTCAAAGACCTCGACTTCAACGTTGATCATTTTTCCTTCTAACGTAATAGGAAACAATGGGAGGACACTGTAAGGTTTAAAGCCATAGCCATTAAAGGCTCTGATTGTGTTGTGTGATTCAGTTAAGGGAGGAGATTCGATGGCTTTCCAGCAGGAAATAGACATGACACACATCGAGGCACCTTCATCAATAACTTTTCTACAAATTTTCTTATCGGAGACAACAACTTGTATTTGAAATGTGAGTTGAGGGGGTAACCTTGGAATGTGATCTTCCAAGTCAAAGGTTATTAAATTTGTATCTGTAGGGTCGATTCCACCGATAGCTTTCAACATTTCCTTCCGTTGTGTAGGAAAACTCTAAAGGACTTCGAGGGCCGACATCATAGATGGTGCTTGTGCTAGATCTTCTACTATATTGTAGTTCTAGGCAACACGTGCATGAGGATTGAAAGTAGACTTTCGAACCATGCCCTTGGGAGGATGGAAAAGGACTGTATCGAGGTTCATTCATTTGAGATGAAGAGGACCGTTGGAAGGTGGAGCCGAGGGAAATTCTTGAACCAACGAAGGTGGTATATCATCAAATTTATCCTTGGAGGAAGGGTAACCTTTGGCACGAGTGGTAAGTGTGATGTCATTCTTCTTTGAATCACCGTTACACATAAGTACATAGGAGTTGGTGGAGGAAGAAGGTTGATCATGGATGACCAACTGAGCCTTTTGTTGAGAAGGGAAGGGTTGAGACAAGACGACAGGGGTGGGAGGTTTTGGGGTCCCTTGGAGGAACTTCATGACCTCGGCACGACTCGGACAATCCTTTGTGTAGTGATCATCACCACAGATAAGGCAAGGTTAGCGAGGTTTACGTTTATCTTTATCTTCAACAGGTTGAGTCTTGGCCTTATTGGATTGCGAGTTGTTATTCTTATCCTCCTTATTCCTACCCTTCCCTTTTTTAGATTTAGTCTTATCGGTAGGAGTCGATTGAACGATGTTCACTTCTGAAGTTTTACCGGTGGGAGAGGTGGGCGTCGAAGCAGTTTGAACATTAGAAGCATGGGATTTGGGCATGGTGTGAGAGGTCTATGTAGATTAAGGTTGAGCATGGAAAGTACCTATCACACCATCAACAACATGAGAAGTTGTTGGGGTTGTTGAGGTGGTTGTGGTAGAGGGACAAGGTGCATCAAGAAGCAGATCGTAAAGAGTACCCATTTGTGAATAAATGAGATCGAGATACTGGGCATGACTGGTTGCTTATTCTTCTGTGACAACACCACCCATAGCAATGTATTTAGATATCTCATTCATGAAGGATTTCATGAACAATTCTTCCAATAACTGATCAGGAAGATCGAGTTTGATTAGACGTCGTCTTCGTCTCCACTCATGAATGTGGTCAGAGATATGAGTGGGTTTACTTTGCTTGAAAGAAATCAAAATCTCGGTCCCCGTTTCATAACGGATTGGAAACTAGTAGTGAGTGAGGAAAGCCATATCTAGGGTGTTTAAATCAGTGAAGAAGCCTCGTGGTAATTGTATATACCACTTCGTGGCTAAAACCGTGAGAGTTCGTTGAAAAAGGCGTAACTGAATGGAGTCATCCATCAAAGAGTTGGATGAACACCAAAGGTGGAAAGTCATTAGATGATTGTTTAGATCCTCTCCTGGTTTACCATCGACTTTAGGAATGTCGGATGGGAGTTTGGCCAGTATGATAGGCCAATGAGGAGATTGACGGATAGGGTCATTCAAAATTCTAGACAGATTAGGGAGGTCCAAAGTGGCCAAAAAGGGTAATTGTCTATTCACATGAGGATACTGGTGACTTTGGGGAGGAAGTCCCATTGGTATACCATTAGGACCGTAAGTAGTTTGCATATAATTTGAAGATCCGGGCAGAGTCGGTTGTTGGTGTGGAGGCATGTAGCCCGTGGGGTTGGGTTGGTTAGGGATGTTCCCTTGGAAAGGAGTACTAGACTCAACATTCGGGCCCCAAGTGGGATTCAAAGAACCTAGATATGGTTGACTGTAGTTCAGGGGTACCGAAACACTAGTTTGAGAAGGTTGTCCCCCAGAGGGTTGTGGGTTAGCTTGAAGGTTCCAAAGGTGAGTTAACAAGTTTGATGTGTTTGGTCCAGATTGTGAATTATAAGTTCCAACCTGAGAATTTCCTCCATAAGGAAGAGGCACCCCAATTTGAGCATGACCCCTGGAATAAGATTGCCCCCCAGTGAGAATATGGTAACTGGAAGTGAATATATGATGAGTGATACCAATTGGATTGGAGCCACTAGGGCCAGATCCACCATGAAGAGGTGGATAAGACCCTCCTGAGAGGACTTGGGAAGGCGTGGGAACATAACCAGTAGAGGAATTATTCAAAGCATGATACCCAATAGGAAGAGAAGGGGTAGGTCTAGAGGAACGTGGTGTACCAATGGGAACGTGGTGTACCAATGGGAGCATGGTTAACCACTATATTCCTGGAAGGAATAGTCATAGGATGAGGAAGAATTGTAGAGTGGGCCATTTGAAAAGGGACGGTTGAACTAGGGCTAACTGACTGGGCTTCTGATCCAGCAAAGAGATAGGCAGTTGTACTTTCAAAATGACCTAGGGAGACTGTGAGGATGACAGACATCTTGGGTAGCTCAGGAATGGCAGGTATATCTGCTCTTGCTCCTGAGCCATAAAGGTCTCGTACTGTACGAGGTGGGATTCTAACTATGTTAGTAGTCCAAAAAGGATCGTCAGCTCCAAAAGGTCTGGTTAGAGTTCTAGAAGAAACAACAACAAGTTCCCCGACAGAATTCATCTGTAGAAAACGTCTTTCATATCCAGGAGGGATGCAGAAAGCTTCCATCAAAACATAAATAATTCGAAAACTTTCCAAAGAGGTTGAACCTTCCTCTTGTGTTACGTTGGTATCCTGGACTTTACTCTGTTGAGGATATCCCTCTTATGTGTGAGGGGGTATAGGGGTATAATATTCCATGTCTTCTGGTGGAAGTCCCTGTACCCTGCGTGAACGACGGGGAGGGCCTATGTTGGCGGAACCAAAAAATCTATGGCCAACAACGTAAACAAACAACACATGCTAGTAAAATCCAGGAATCAAAACCAAGCAAACAAAACCTTCCTATTCTGATGTCACTAGTTGGCGATGAAATGCAACTTCGTGACGTCGAGACAACAAGGGACTGGGCTAGGGTGGAAAAGTTACGTAGACGACCTGCTTAATGGAATTACACCCTGGTGCAAGCCCCCACACATAATCATGGGTATACCCTCCAAGGAGTCTGAGTGAGTCTAGCCAACGTCAATTCCAAGTACCGTGGAGACTTGCCCCTCCATAGTCACCTTGTGTGAGACCCTAAGAATATAGGCTACTATAGTTACCACAAACAACAGTGATGCCTGGGGGAACAGTCGACAGTCTGATCCACATGCAAGGGTAGGGTATCGAGCCTGAAATCAACTTGAGAGGCTTCCACTCATCATCGTGGGTATACCTTCAAGCGACCCCCATAATACATGCAATATCTACATTGATACCAACAAAGGAGGGTGAGTGACTCTGCCAATCTCAATGCGACCTCAGGTTTGACCCTTGTGTGAGAAGGGCTTCCCAGGACAAAATGTTGTAAATGGATTTGGACACTCCCTATCACAAGATACTATTTTGTGTTTTGTACTTTGGAGAGTGTGTCTCACTGCCTATTCCAAATCCCTAGCCTAGCTAATGTTGGTGTAAAAGATCCCTAGAAAAAGTTACTAGTTGAATTTTAGATTTTCGCAATCTTATTAAAGGTTGTTGTTACTCAAGAGGGAGATGGGAATGAAACCAATTTTATGTGAGACTTTGACCCAATAACATGTAAATAGAAATGAATGATGCAAGCTTTCATTTGATGAATTCTATCTATATTAGGGAGAAAGAATTGTTCTCAAACAATGCAAACTACGATGTACAATTCCCTTTTTTGAATGTAGAGCCAAACAATGTAATTTCACTATTCGTTCTCTTTCAATATTTCAAACGCCAATATTTTTTTTATAAATGAATGCTTAAAAGACTAAAAAGACTTTAATTTTTTCCTTTCCAGAAACCAAAAACAGGGATGGAACTAAGAAAGGATAAGCAACCAACAAAAATAAAACATTCAACGAACACCCAAATCGATCTTTCAATGGAGATAAAAATAAAAATTGACAAGAAAATGTCTTTTCAAATATGAACAAGAAATGTTTTTTTGATCATTAAGAAATCCAGAAGATGCAACCAACTTACAAATCCAAACCCAAACCAAAATCTTTGATCATTCAAGCACTTGGACGCAAGCCCAGAGATTATATCCTTGTCGATAAAAACAAAGATCGAAAAAAGATCAAAAGAGAAGCGTTCGATCTCCGAAATCAATCAAGATCAAGTTGAAACAATCAGAAGAAGTCAAGAATTGGTATTAAAAACCCTTTTCCAGCTGACTGAAGAAAAAACTAGGCAACAATAAAGGTCAAGACCCAATCCAAAAAGTTTTCAAACGCCGTCGCGGGCAGGCAGTATAACACAGTGTGGAAATGAGTGGTTTCCGTAGGCCAATAATCATGCAGGTCGTGGAAATCCCGCACTGAAACAAACCACTAGGGTGCGAAAATAGAAGGTTTATGTGATCTACCTATAAGGTGCAGTGTGGAAGTCTTTCACAAAATATATTTTTTTTCAAAAAGGACAAAGGGTCTCAGGAAAGTTTTAAATCCAGTGAGTCTAATTGGATCTCCCACAGACTCAGAGATTGAAACATAATGTAAAAGATAGGCTATGAGAAAATGGCCAACAAAAAACCACAATCAAGTTGTTTATCCCCAGTGGAGTCACCAATTTTTTTAACGGGTAAATCGGTAGATGCGAACATCACCTAATCCCCCTAGATCCACCTGGATCTAGAATAAAACAATACAGAACACGATGCTTTCCCTAGGTTACAATCATTGAATTTAACTACCAAAGAAATAATAGATGACATACCTTATGAATCGCTTCCTTATGTCTTTGTTGATCCTGCCTTACTCCAATGTCCCTGTGAGATCAGATATACAATAACACAAATCAACCAACGTGAAAGAAACAATAGTGAAATTCAATGACAACCTAAACATGTGATCAAGGAGTCATGTAATAAAATATCAATCATTTTATGGGAAAGAGACGTGCCACCGTATTATATTAATGAAAGGTAGAAAATACAACCAAATCTCCTTGATGTCACAAGTTCCCTTTAAATGGCCCTTTGTTCTAACACACACATACATTTTCTCTGACATTTGCATGAATATTTTTCACAAAAGCTTGATGGATGAATGGAGACCTCAAGAATCACTTGAAATAGGATTCTTCACACAGTCTTCAACCTATTCTTTCATCAATTTTCTATGCTTCTTTATGCTTGTACCTCTAACATTTTCCATGAGAAGTCTATCATTATATAGGAGAAACTGAAGTGGTTAAAGAGATGAAGATGATCCCATCAAATCAGAGAAGTCAGTAGGATCATAATCATATGGATGCCACCTCATATTTCCAGAAGATTCCACTTCTAGAAGCTGCTAGAACTTCTTTACTCTTTTAGTTTTAAAGTGTTGTCGTGACCTACCTATATAGCAACCTACGGAAATCCTGCTGGCTGCCTATAGTTCAGCCTGTGGAAATCATGGATTTTCGTGCTGTGTAAAGGGAGCAGCCTGCAGCGGCCTTCCAAAAATGCATCTTGCAAGGGTGGAAAGAGGTTTCTTTTCTCAAGCAAAAGATCATATTGGGAACCTGAACACATGTTTATGTAATCATCATCAAGGTGACCAAAATAATGTGTAACAGAGAGAGAGAGAGAGA
>SNQJ01S0015219.1:0-20077 GCA_010110895.2 Picea sitchensis
AAAAATTAATTAACAATTAAATTACTAATGAAGTGACACCTCATATGAAAGGTCACGTCTCTTATGAAAGGGAACCCATGAGTGGGTATATATACAACCCTCATTTCTCATTGTAATTATATCTCATCTCATACTATATTATTTATTCTCATATGCATTTATATTATTTATTGTCTTATGTATATCTTTATATTCCAAGTATTTTGTATATTTACATAGTGAATCATGTTGGTTCGCCATAGGTTTATTAATTCTATTATAAGTATTATCAAGGAGAAATATATCTTAGCTTCTAAGCTATGTATAATTAAGGAACATGCCATCTTGCATGAACATGGCCTTAGCATAATTTGAAAGAAATATCTTCAACTTGCATTTAGATTGGCCAAAATTGTTACAACTCACACACCCTATCCATATTCAAAATATCAGTGACTAATCACCTTCAATACACATATACATGTTCTCGTGCTACAAACTAGGAAGATGGTAACCTATAGCATGTCTAACTCACATTTTGGAATGAATTTCCTACTTTTGTAGTCATTTATTAGACACTAACAAAATCATCTTATCTTGTCTTATCTTATCTATTTTTATCATGTTCTTATAGGAAATCCATATATGTGCGTATGTAATTCCCTTCCTTGCAATAATATTTTATGAGACAATTAAAGATTCAAGCATTGGGACAAAAACCTTTGAACATCATTTGAGAGACAATTTTATTGCACCTAGTTAGTTGTCATACTTTGAGAAAACTTTATAGTAAAGTGTTGTATGTGGAAACATTAGGAATGCAATAATTATCCCTCATCTTATGAAAAAATACTAATGCTTTGTCTAGCATGGATTATTCACACAACCTGCTAATCATTTTGGTGTAAATAACAATATCAACACTGAAATCCACCTTGTTAATAATATTCAATGCTTCTTTCCATCTACTAGACTTGCATAGAGAATGTGAAAAACAACCAATTAGAGTCAAGGAATTGATACAATAACATAAATCACTCATGTCAAAAAATATTTTTGGGCAATTTCTAGTTGGTTTCCTTCCAAGAGAACCTAAATAATCACCTTGTAAGTCATAGATGAGGGCTTATGACCACACTCTACAACCACATTCCACATCCTAGTTTGGCTTAATTTTATGTTCATAATATTCCCCAACATTATTGTGCAAATTGACTATTTTTTTCCAGTGAAGCTAGAAATGCATAGTTGTTGGAAAGTGGTCTACTTCAAGTGATCATGACTTTATTTATATAAAATTAAGTCAATTTTTTATGGAAAATACATTTAAGTTCTAGGTATTGATATAATTTTTAATGGAAATTGTAATTCTTAATTATTTTGTGATGGAAACCCCCACCACTCCTAGGGGTTCACGTGACCTCCTAGTCTAAGAATATTTCACTCTAAGGAGCTGAATTATCTCTTGAGCCCCTGTTGAGCCCTCAAAATAGTTCTCCATTATCCTTTTCCCTTTTCCCTGTTCATAAAACCAAGTTTGCAGGGGCTCTTGATACTCTAGTGGAGCCTTCCTCGTGACCTTGGGAAAAATATGTGGGCTAAGCTCTTTAACCCGCAGGAACTATGGCACTTCGAAGCTCTGAGATTCTGGAGTTCCAACAACTACAAACCACAATCCTCCCGAATGTTAGATTCATGAATAGATGAATTGTGACAAAGATCAACGGTTCTCAATAAGCATCGAGATATATGGCTTACACAGTCTTTGGGATTCCGGGCTTCAGGGATTTTACCTACTCCAACATGCCATACTGCTAGAGTTCCAAAATATGAATCAACAGATCGAGCGATTAGTACTTACCTCAGATCAACGGTCCCCGTCTACTCCATGCTATGGGATTCAAGGATTTTCACCACTTGACACCTCAAATCCTCCGAAGTGCCTAACTGGTGAACTTGCGAAGGGGCTCAATCGACGGTCCACACCTCTCCAACAACCAATGGTTATGATCTTCTCTGGGACTCCAACCTTCTGGATTTCTGAGAGGTTAACACATACACTTGCCTGGATCACCAAACTCCAAAGTGGTAAGCAGTCGTGATATAAGATCCTCGTGTCCTTCCAAATGGATGAACTATATCTATTCCTTCCTTCAGGCCTTTGGGGATTCTTGATCCACCATAATTTTCACCTCCATTCTCCATATTACCAAACTCGTGAAGTCCAAGATCTGTTGACACGTGTACTCATTATAAATGACCCAGATGTGCTTCATATTTCAGAGCTTCGAGAGTCTTGAGTGTTTTTGCGACCATGCCCCAATTCCTCTGGATAGATGGACTTCTAGACTATCTCTGATCTATGGACACATGTCCCCACTAATGGATGATCAATATTTACTTTGGATCCCGAGTCTTCAGGAAAATTATCTCCTCCACAACAAAAAATCAAAAAATTATGAATACGCGAAGTTCGAATGACTTCAAAGGTTATCTCCTACACACCTTCTCTAGATCAGATGGTCACAAGAGATCCTAGCTCTTCCCAAATGGATCTCGTCCCATTGGCCTTCAAACAAGAGAAAATCCTCTCTCCAAGGAATTTTTCCCTCTAATTTTCCTGAGCTTTATCTCTTAAGGTGTTTTGAACCCCTAGTGCACTCCTTAAGCTTCTATGAAACTTTGAAATACATCAGACTTGAATATTTTTGGAAAAACCCTCATGCTCACTCCTTGCACTTGTCTTCCTTGGAACTTATTCAACACTTGAATAAGTGTTGGCCTTGTGCACACCTTGCATGGGTATTCTCGAGTTTTATAATCAGACGAGTATATGTGCACTTCTTGCACTCACTTTGCGAGAATTCACTCAATCTCTCCTGAGCTATCGAGTCTATAACTGAATATTCCTTTGCACTCCTTGCACTAGGATTTCAGATGATAAAAAATTGAAGATTATAGAACATCATAGGTTCATCCAATCAACCATAACATGCATACATAGACTTATAAAACATAGGAACAAAATGGCATAACATTACCCAATTACTCAAAGGCAAACATGTACACAAATTTGAAAGCGATTATCCTCTATTATATTCATTTAAAAAACATTTACAATGATTCTACAACTTTTCGAGGAGCCTTCTTCAACAAACTTCAACAATAAAATGAAATAATCTTCAACAACCTCATTTGGGATTATACTACATATATTTATACACGATAGGATTCTCGATCCTTCCCTCCAGACTATCTAAGAGCTATCCTATCACAATTAAAACATTTGCCTACTAGGCCTTATTACAATAAATGGGAATTTACAACCTAGATATGGATCGATGCTCAATATATGTACACTCCTATATGCATCAAAGAAATTACAATATTGTGAGATCTGATGTAATGGCTCAAGCCTCCAAACATTAAAGCGGATTTAATTATAATGTCCTCAAAATATAAAAATGATGCACTCTCCTTAGAATTCAAATCAGTTTGAATAAGCAGGATGAATGATGAGCTATCCTCCACTTGGAATATTTGAGAATTAATGGTGATGCTCCTGCAACATACTCCTCATGACAAAAATATTCATGGACTCCTGCCTATGAGCTCCTCCACTGTCTTTCCATACTTATAGATATTAGTTTCATTTATCCAACTGGCATATTCTGTTGGATGACCTTTCCATTTAACCAGATACTCATAGTAAACTTTCCTATTGCTCTTCATAGCAATCCTCTGACCTAAAATTTTCTCTATCTGTGGCTTCTATGCTATGAGAATCTGTCTCTTCCACTCAATCTCCACATGTCCATATGTCTCTCTTGTATCATCTATCCCGTAAGGGTACATGTCTGCTACATTGAATATTGGTGATATTCCAATGTCCTTTGGAAACTCAATATCGTAAGCGTTCACAAAAAAATTTCTGAGGATCTTACATGGTCCTATCTTCTTCATATTCAACTTGTTATATTTTCCTTTCAGAAATCTCTCCTTCCTCACGTACGCTAAGACATGATCACCAAATTTGAAATTAACCTCTCTTCTTCTCTAGTCTATTCAATTCTTGTACTTCTGGTTGTTATCCTATAGATGTCCTTTAATCTAATCGTGCAACTTTTGCATCTCTACATAAAAATATTATTCTCCTGCACTTTGAAACTCATCTCATCCCAAGTATCTCAACTTTGAAATTCCTCTTGGATGCATTCCATATACTATTTGGAATAATATTTTACCAGTACTCCTATTTGGTGAGTCATTATATGCAAACTTTGCTTGGGGAAGAATTTGATACAACTGACTATTATATTTGATGACCAAAATCCTCAACAAATTCCCTAATATTTGATTTACTACCTTAGTATGTACGTCTGTATGAGGATGATATGTTGGACTGAAAGACAAAATTGTCCCTGACTTCTTCCACAAAGTCCTCCAAAGCTATCCCACAAATTTAGTATACGTGTCTGAGACTATACTCCTGGGAAATCCATGTAATCTCATAATCTCCTTGAAAATTAAATTTTCTATATGGGTAGCATCACTGGTTTTCTGACATGGTATAAAATGTGCCATCTTTGAGAATCTGTCAACCACTATAAATATTGAATCACTACCCCTCTTGGTTCTTGGAAATCCCAAAACAAAATCCATACTTAAGGCATCCCACGACATGTCTGGAATAAGCAATGACTGATACAATCCAGTGTTCTATTTCTTTCACTTAGCATACTGAAAGATTCTACATCCGTCCATGAATTTCTTTACATTAGACCTCATGCCTGGAAAATGGTACAAATAACTCAAATTTGCATATGTTTTATCGTGACCAAAATGTCCAACCAATCCTCCACTGTGCTTCTCCTTCAACAAGTTATCCCTCATTAAACATTTCAGGATACACAATTGACTTCCTTAGAAATCCATCTTGGATCAAATATTCCATCCAATGATGTATTTCCCTTAGAAAATGGTTCTCACATTCTTCATAAGCTTCTTCGAAGTCTAAGTCTTCTTGATACATCTCATTGAGGTGTTCAAATCCTAAAGTCTCCACTTGGAATTCCCACAAGATCAAACATCTCCTACTCAAATCATCTGCAACTTTGTTAGCGCTTCCACTAATATGCTTGATAACAAAAGTAAAATTCTAGATGAATTCTACCCATTTGGCATGTATCTGGTTCAACTTCTCTTGTCTAGTTATAAACTTCAAGACTTGATTGTTAGTATATAAAACAAACTCCTTCGAGATACAATAATTCCTCCACTTTTTCAAGGCTTGTATTACAACCTAAAAATCTTTTTCATATGTGGAATACTTCCTCTAAACATCATTCATCTTCTCAATGAAATAAGCAACATGATTATTGTATTGACTTAAATCTGCGCCAATGGTTGCTCCACTCGCATCACATTTAACTTGAAATGTCTTCTTAAAATATGGTAGAACTAGAATACGTTGTTATGTTATCTTTTCTTTCAACACTCTAAATCCTTTATTAGCCTCTTCTGTCCAATTAAAAGATATATTCTCCTTCCTTATGGTGTCCAGTATGGGTGAAAAAATACTGCTGAAACTCCTGATGGATTTCCTGTAAAAACTTGCCAACCCAGGAAAACTTGTTACCTCAAAAATACTTCTTGGAGAAGGCCATTCTCTGATTTCTCTCACCTTTTATGGATCCATCTTCAATTCATTTGAAGATATCATGAACCCAAAATACATAAGTTATTTTTTCATAAAATAACATTTCCTCAAATTCACCAACAACTTCTCCTGTTGTAATCTCCTCAACACCATATTCAAGTCTCTGAGATGCTCCTCTTTAGTCTTACAAAAAACTAGAATTTCATCTAAATAAACAATCACAAACTTACCAATAAAATTTGTTATCACTTCGTTCATCAACCTCATAAACGTACTTGGGGAATTTGTTAAGCCAAAAGGAAGAACAAGCCACTCATACAATCCTTCATTTGTTTTGAATGTTGTCTTCCATTCATCTCCTTATCTCATCCTTATCTTATGATAACCACTCTTCAATTCTATCTTGGAAAAATAACTTGCTCCACTCAAGCAATCCATCAAATCATCCATTCTGGGTAAAGGGAATCTATACATGATGGTATCTTGTTGATGGATCTCGAATCTGTACACATTCTCCAACCTCCGTCATTTTTTGGACTCAAAACACTTGGTACTGCACATGGGCTCAAAATTTCCCTGATCAAACCTTTATTCAACAACTCTTGGACTTTTTTCTTGACCTCTTCATTCTCTTGAGGGGTCAATCTATAAGTCAGTTTGTTTGGAAAACTTTCTCTTAGAATATGGACAATATGGTGACTGATAATCATGATGGGAGGCAAAGAGTGAGGTAACTCATCAACCACAATATCAACAAACTCTTCCAAAAACTACTGAACCTTTACAATAAAATCACTCATAGAATTGCTTGTAAGGATGAATCTTGGCTTACCTACAACATCAAACTGAATTTCCTATTATTTCTTGTCTTGTTTCAAGATTTCCTTCCCACTCATGAGAAGTATACTAGGACTAACTTCTTCTTTGACTCCTTTATCTTCTATTGGAAGAAACATATGCTTACACCCATTCTTCTTAGGGGTATAGGTATTCTTCCTCCCATCATGCATGACATTCAACCTCCTCAGGTTCTCTTCTTTTCATTGTCTCCATGGCATCCAACCGTGCATGAAATTGTCTCATTTCTTCTCCCATGGCTTCATTGGCCACTCCTCTCTCTCTCTCTCTCTGCATCTCCTTGACATCATGGTTTTAAGTTTTATTTTCATTACAGAGCCTAATTAGGGCTCTGATACCACTTGATTCAAACCCCCACCACTCCCAGGGGTTCATATGAACTCCTGATATATGGATCTTTCACTCTAAGGAGATGAATTATCTCTTGGCTCCCTGTTAATCCCTCAAAATAATTCTCCACATGACTTTTCCCTTTTCCCCGTGTGTAAAACGAAGTTTGCAGGGGGTCTTGATACTCTAACGAAGCCTTCCCCATGACCTTGGGACAAATCCATGGGATAATATCTTTAAACCATAGGAACTCTAACATTTCAGAGCTCCTGGATTCAAGAGTTCCAACAACTACAACCTACAATCCTCCCAAATGTTCAGGAATAGATGAATTATGGAAAATATCAATGATTCTCAATAAGCACTTATATGTACAACTCATACAGTCTTCGTTATTCCAGGCTTTGGGGATTTCACCTACTCCAACAGTCCATACTCCCGGAGTTCCGAACTCCGAATCAATAGATCAAGGGCTTAGTACTTACCTCAGGTCAACGGTCCCCATCTACTCCCCACTCCGGGCTTCAAGGATTTTCACCACCTGATACCTCAAATCCTTTGGAGTGTTAAACTGGAGAACTCATGAAGGGGATCAATCAACATTCCACACCTCTCTACAAACCAATGGTTATGATCCTCTTTGAGACTCCTACCTCCAGGAGTTCCGAGAGGTTAACACATACACTTCCCTGGATCACGAAACTCCAAAGTGGTTAGGATTCATGATCTACAATCATCATTTCCTTTCAAATGAATGGCTTTGATATACTCCATCCTTCAGGCCTTTGAAGATTCATGATCCACCAGAATTTGAGCCCCTGTTCTCCGGACTATCAAACCCGCAAAGTTCGAGATATCTTGACACATGTACTCACTATCAACGACCCAAATGCACTCTGTCTTTCGAAGCTTCAAGAGTATTGCGTGTTTTTTCAACCATGCCCCAAATAATCTAGATATCTGGACTTCTAGACTATCTTCGATCTACAGACACATGTCCCCACTAATCGATGGTCCAGATTTACTTCAAATCCCATGATTTTGGGAAACTTATCTCCTACATGACACAAACTCAAAAACGTTTGAATACGCGAAGTATGAAGGAATTCAAGGGTTATATCCCGCACACATTCTCTACATCAGACGATCATAAAATATCTTGGCTCTTCCCGAATGGATCTCATTCCCTTGAACTTCAAACAAGATAACCTCCTCTCTCAAAGGATTTTTTCCCGCTAATTTTCCTGAGATTTATCTCTTAAGGTGATTCGAACCCCTGGTGCATTCGTTGCGCTTCTATAAAACTTTGAAAGACTTCTGACTTGAATATTTTTGGGAAAACCCTCCTGCACACTCTTTACGCTTGTCTTCCTTGGAACTTATTCAACACTTGAATAAGTGTTGGCCCTGTGCACACCTTGTATGGATATTCTCAAGATTTTATACTTTGATGAGTATATGTGCACTCCTTGCACTCACTTTGCGAGAATTTACTCAATCTCTCCTGAGCTATTAGGTTTGTAACTGACTCTTCCTTCACATTCCTTGCGTGGGAACTATGCAGTCCTCGCACTAGGATTTCATAAGAGAAACAATTGAATATTATAGAACATCAAAGGTTCATCCAATCAACCATAACATGCATACATAGACAAATAAATCACATTAATCAAATGACATAACATTACCCAATTAATCAAAGGAAAACATGTAGAAATATTTGAAAGAAATTCTCCTCTATTATATTCATTCATAAAACATTTACAAATATTCTGAATCTCTCTAATTAGCCTTCTTGAACAACCTTCAACAACAAAATGAAATAATCTCATGCATCCTCATTTGGGCTTAAACTACATATATTTATACACGAGAGGCTTCTCGAGCCTTCCCTCCAGACTATCTAAGATCTATCCTATCAAAACTAAAACATTCGCCTACTAAGCTTTATTACAATAAATGGGCATTTACAACTCAGATACAATTCAATGCTCAATATCTGTACAATCCTATATGCATAAAATAAATTACAATCTTTTGCGATCTCATATAATGGCTCAAGTCTTCAAACATTAAAGGGGATTTAATTATAATGTCTTCAAAATATCAAAATGATGCACTCTCCTTAGAATTCAAACCCGTTTGAATGCACCCTCTAGATGCTGAGCTATCCTCCACTTGGCCTCTTTGAGAATTGATGGTGATGCTCTTGCATCATACTCCTTAAGAAAGAATGATTCATGGACTCCTATCCATGAGCTCCTGCATTATATTTCCATACTTCTGGATATTATTTTTAGTTATCCAATTGGCATCTTCTGTTTGATGACCTTTCCACTTAACTAGATACTCATAGTAAACTTTCCTCTTAGTCTTCTTAGCAATCCTCTGATCTAATTTTTTATCTATTTGTGGCTTCTCTGCTACGGGCATCTGTCACTTCCACTGGATTTCCTCTTGTCCATCACTCTCTCCTGTATCATCCATCCTGTGAGGGTACACGTCTGCTACATTGATTATTTGTGACATTCCAATGTCCTCTTGAAACTCAATCTCATAGGAGTTCGCAACAAAATTTATGAGGATCTTACATGGTCCTATATTCTTCATCTTCAACTTGTTATATTTTCCTTTCAAAAATCTCTCCTTCCTCAGGTGAGCTAAGACTTGATCTCCAAATTTGAAATTATCCTCTCTTTTTCTCTGGTCTATTCAGCTCTTGTAATTCTGGTTTCTATTTTGTAGTTGTCCTTTAATTTGATCATGCAACTTTTGCATCTCTGCAATAAAATATTCTTCTCCTACACTTTGGAACTCATCTTGTCCCAAATCTCTCAACTCTGAAATTCCTCTTGGATGCATTCCATATACTATTTTTAATGGGGTTTTACCAGTAATCCTATTCGATGAGTCATTATATGAAAACTCTGCTTGGGGCAGAATTTGATCGCACTAACTATTATGTTCGGTGATCAAACTCCTCAAAAAATTCCCTAAGCTTCGATTTACTACCTCAATCTATTCATATTTATGAGGAATATATGCTAAAATGAATGAAAAACTTGTCCCCATCTTCTTCCACAAAGTATTCCAAAAGTGTCCCACAAATTTAGTATCTCTTTCTGAGACTATACTCCTGGGAAACCCATGTAATCTCATAATCTCCTTGAAAAATAAGTTTCCTATATGGGTAGCATCACTAGTTTTCTGACATGGTATAAAATCTGAAATGTTTGAGAATCTTTCAACCACTACAAAGTTTGAATCCCTACCCCTCCGATTTCTTGGAAATCCTAGAAAAAAATCGATACTTAAGGCATCCCATGGCCTCTCTGGAATAAGAAATGGTTGACACAATCCAATGTTCTACTTCTTTCCCTTAGAATACTGGTATATTTTACATCTTTCCACCAATTTCTTCACATCATACCTCATGCCTGGACAATGGTACAAAGAACTCAATTGTGCATATGTTTTATTGTGGCTGAAATGTCTAGCCAATCCTCCACTGTGCTTCTCCTTGAACAAGTTATCCCTCATTGAACATTTCAGGATGCACAGTCGACTTCCTTTAAATAAAAATCCATCTTGGATCATATATTCCATCCACTGATTTATGTCCCTTAGCAAAGGGTTCTCACATGCTTCATAAGATTCTTTGAAGTCTGGGTATTCTTGATACATCTCATTGAGGTGTTCAAATCCCAAAGTCTCCACTTGGAATTCTTGGAAGATCAAACTTCTCCTACTCAAATCATCTACAACTTTGTTAGTGATTCCATTAATATGCTTAATAACAAAATTAAAATTGTTCATGAATTCTACCCATTTGGCATGGCTCTGGTTCAACTTCTCTTGTCTGGTTATAAACTGTAAGGATTAATTGTCAGTATATAAAACAAATTCCTTCGAGATAATATAATGCCACCACTTTTTCAAGGCTTGTGTTACAACATACAAATCCTTGTCAAATCTAGAATACTTCCTCTTAACATCATTCAACCTCTCACTGAAATAAGAAACAATATTATTGTCTTGAATTAAAACTATGCCAATGTATGCTCCACTCGCATCACATTTAACTTGAAATGTATTTTTAAAATATGGCATAAATAGAATAGGTTGTTCCGTTATCTTTTCTTTCAACACTCTAAATCCTTTCTCAGCCTCTTCTGTCCAATTAATATATATATATGCTCCTTCCTTATGGTGTCCAGTATGGGTCCACAAATACTGCTGAAACTCCTCATGAATTTCTTGTAAAAAATTGCCAACGAATGAAAACTTCTTACCTCAAACACACTTCTTGGATACGGACATTCTCTGATTGCCATCACCTTTTCTAGATCCATCTTCAATTCATTTGAAGAGATCACAAACCTGAAATATACAATTTATTTTTTCATAAAATAGCACTTCCTCAAATTCACCAACAACTTCTCTTGCTATAATCTCCTCAACACCATATTCAAGTTTATGAGATGCTCCTCTTTAGTCTTACTAAAAACTAGAATGGAATGTAAATAAACGATCACAAAATTAGCAATAAAATATTTGAGCTCTTCGTTCATCAACCTCATAAATGTACTTGGGGAATTTGTTAAGCCAAAAGGCATAACAAGACACTCACACAATCCTTCATTTGTTTTGAATGTTGTCTTCCATTCATCTCCTTCTCTCATCCTTATCTGATGATATCCACTCTTCAAGTCTATCTTGTAAAAAAAACTATCTCCACTCAATAAATCCATCAAATCATCCATTCTAGGCAAAGGGAATCTATACCTAATCATTATCTTGTTGATGGCTCTCAAATCTCTACACATTATGCAACCTCCATCCTTTTTTAGACTTAACATAGTTGGTACTGCACATGGGCTCAAACTTTCCTTGATCAAACATTTATCCAACAACTCTTGGATTTTCTTGTTGACCTCTTCATTCTCTTGAGGGGTCAATCTATATGCTACTTTTTTTGAGAAACTTGCTCTTAGAATAAGTTAAATATTGTGAGTGATACTCCTGATGGGAGAAAAAGAGTGAGGTAACTCATCCACCACAATATAAACGAAATCATCCAACAACTCCTGAACCTTTATAGGAAAATCACTCATAGAAGTGTATGTAAGGATGAATCTTGTCTTACCTACAACAACAAACTGCATTTCCTATTCCGTCTTGACTTCTTTCAAGAGTTCCTTCCCACTCATGAGAAGTATTCTAGGAATATTTTCCACTTTGACTCCTTTATCTTCTATTGGTAGAAGCATATGCTTACACCCATTCTTATCAAGGGTATTTGTATTCTTCCTCCCATAATGTATGACATTCCTATCATATTGCCAAGGTCTTCCCAACAAAACATGACAAACATCCATAGGTATGACATCACATAAAACTGCATCTTTATAGCCACCTATTTTGAATTCATCTTTTCATTTTTGAATTACCATGACTTGATGTCCTTTCTGCAACCACAACACCTTATACGGATTCAGATGTGCAGTCATCTCCAAATTTATCTTTTCCACCATCTCTAGGGGTACCAAATTATTAGTGCTCCCACTGTCTATAATCACCTTTCATACTCTATGTTTGGCCCTGCAAGCAGTTTTGAACCGACTGTTCCTATGGAATGGTTCTCAGGCTTCTTTCTATGGATTCATAAGAAATTTCCTCATCATAAGTGATCTTTCTTCTTCTGCTACTTCTTCCTTCATCTCTATCTCCACATTCCTCTTCTGTTCTTTAGAAATGAGAGCTTCTTCAGTTCATGTATTTTTCTTCTGAGGACATTCCCAAGACATGTGCCATGTCTTTCCATAGGCATAGCACTTCACTGCTCCTCCTCTTCCTCTTCCTCTTCCTCTTCCTATGGGAAAATAACTTATTCCTCCATAGTTTCCTCCTCTAGAGTTTCCTCCTTTCTCTATTTGACTGTGATACTTTCCATCTTCTCCTTTGGATTTATGGAAATTTTCTCTGACGATTCCTCTTCCTCTATTAGGACTCTTTACTCTATTTCGTTGACTTTGATTCCTTGCCAACTTTATTTTTCTTCTAGGGATACTTGATAATCATATTCCACAATTCTCATTATCACATCATATTGATCTCATACTGGATTTCATATCTCAAGCCATTAATATACAAGGCAACTACTTCTTCATCCTTTTCTTTATGTATTGCTCTTATGTTCAGCTTGTAAAACTATTTTGTGTACTCCTTCAATGACAAACCTTTTTGCCTTAGGTTATGCAACTTCCTGAATAGATTTATCTGTTTATCCTTGGGTATCAATTTATCCTTCAACTTAGCCACCATTCTATCCCAATTCTTAGTATTTGACGTACCTTTGCATCTTTGATCAACTTGAAATTCATTCCACCATAATGTTTCATGTCCCTTCAATATGGTCACAACATGCTTCACCTTCTTCTCATCATTAATATCCTCATAGTCAAAGTACTTGTATAAATAAATTATCCATTCAAGTAGTTCTTCAACATCCAAATTATCTTCATACATTGGGACTTCCATTTTTTCTCTAGATCCCATTTTAACAACAACTCTCAACAATCGCTCCTCTACTACTTGTTCTCCTACAACTTCTTCTTCTTCAACCTCCTCACTTTCATATTCACTGACGTCACTAGATTTGGGTGATCTTATTTACACTGTCTCCATGGACTCCAACCTTGCATAAAGTTGTCACATTTCTTCTCCCATGGATGCATTGACCATTGGTCTCTCTCTATGTCTCCTTGGTGGCATGTTTTTGAGTTTTATTTTCCTTAAGAGTTTAATTTGGGCTCTAATACCACTTGAAACAAACCCCAACCACTCCCAAGGGTTCACGCGACCTCTCAGTCTAAGGATATTTCACTCTAAGGAGATGAATTAGATCTCATGCCCCTGTTGAGCCCTCAAAATACTTCTCCACATGCCTTTTCCATTTTCACTGTGCATAAAACCAAGTTTGTGGGGGGTCTTGATACTCCAGCACAGCCTTCCCCATGACCTTGGGCCAAATCCATGGGATAAAATCTTTAACGTAGGAAATCTAGTAATTTTGAGCTCTGACTTCGGGAGTTCCAACAACTATAACCCACAATCCTCCTGAACGTCAGATTCGCGAATACCTGAATTATGGAAAATATCAACAATTCTCAATAAGCACTGAGATATACGACTCACACAGTCTTCGGTATTATGGGCTTCGGGGATTTTACCCACTCCAACACGTGATATTCCTGGAGTGCCAAACTATGAATCAAAAAATTAGGCGGTTAGTACTTACCTCAGGTCAATAGTCCCCATAAACTCCGTGCTCCGGGATTCGGGGATTTTCACCACCTGACACCTCAAATCCTCTGCATTGACAAACTAGTGAACTCGCGAAGGGGCTCAATCGATGGTCCAAACCTATGCTGGAACCAAGTTTATGATCTTCTTCGAGACTCCGGCCTTCAGGACTTCTAAGAGGTTAACACATGTCACATACACTTCCCTGAATTGTCGAACTCCAAAGTAGTAAGGAGTCACAATCTACTCTGTCATTCAGGCCTTCGGGCATTCTCGATCCACCAAAATTTGCACCTTCGTTCTCCATATTGTTGAACTTGCAAATTCTAAGATCTGTTGACACATGTACTCACTATCAACAACCCAGATGCGCTCCAACTTTTAGAGCTTCGGGAGTCTTTCGGTTTTTTTCAACGACACCCGAATTCCTCCAAATAGCTGGAATTACATACTATCTTCGATCTACGAACACATTTCTNTGGATGGTCCATATTTACTTTGGATCCTGGGTCTTTGATAAACTTTTCTCTTCCATGACACAAACTTAAAATATTCCGAATAAGCGAAGTCCAAAGGACTTCAAGGGTTATCTCCCACATACCTTCTCTAGATCAGACGATCACAAAAAATCATGGCTCTTCCTGAATGGATATCATCCCCTTGAAATTCAAACAAGATAAAATCCTCTCTCCAAGGAAGTTTCCTACTAATTCCTCTGATCTTTATCTCTTAAGGTTATTTGAACCCCTATCACGCTCCTTGCGCTTCTCTAGAAATTTGAAAGACTTCAGACTTGAAGATTTTTGGAAAAACCCTCCTGCACACTCCTTGCGCTCATCTTCCTTGGAACTTATTCAACACTTGACTAAGTGTTTTCCCTGTGCACACCTTGCACGGGTCTTATCAATATTTTATACTTAGATGAGTATATGTGCAGTCCTTGCACTCACTATGTGAGAATTCGCTAAATATATCCTGAGCTATCAAGTCTGTAACCAAATATTCCTTTGCACTCCTTGCACCAAGATTTCATAAGAACAATTGAAGATTATAGAACATCACAGGTTCACCAAATCAACAATAAAATGCATACATAGACATATAAAACACATGAAGAAAATGGCATAACATTACCCAATTACTCAAAGGCAAACATGTACATAGATCTGAAAGCAATTCTGCTCTATTATATTCATTTAGAAAAAAATTACAAAGATTCTGCATCTCTCCAACGATCCTTATTCAACACCCTTCAACAAAAAAATGCAATAATATTCAGAAACCTCATTTGGGCTTAGACTACATATATTTATACACGAGGATTCTCGAGCCTTCCCTCTAGACTATCTAATAGCCATCCTATCACAATTAAATGATTCACCTACTAATCCTTATTACAATAAATGGAAATTTACAACCCAGATACGAGTCGGTGCTCAATATTTTTACAATCCTATATGCATCAAAGAAATTACAATATTTTGTGATCTCATATAGTATCTCAGGCATCCAAACATTAAAAAGGCTTTAATTATAATTTATTCAAAATATCAAAATGACGCGCTCTCCTTAGAATTCAAATCAATTTGAATGCGCATGCCAGATGCTGATTTTTCCTCCACTTGGCCTCTTTGAGCATTTATGGTGATGCTCCTGCATCATTTTATCAGGGATTGAGATATTTTGATATACTTTTTCCTAGTTTTTGGCCTTCTACATTATACATATTACTTTTCAACATTATTTGTCAACATTTTTCTGAACATCGTTATCTTTGATTGGCCTCCTTCAATCAAGATAGTTTTTACTCACAATGCTATCTACTTCATATTTCTAAGTATACAATGCATGTTTTGAGAAAGATGATCTATATGTTGTTTTATTATTATCTCTATATACATCACATATTAGTTCACATACACCTATGACCTTTGAATGCTATATGTCAATTCCATGTCAATTTCATGAAGAATGGGATCTTCCATTAGATTTATTTAGCTAATTTAGTTATGATCCAAACACCTTGACAATGATAACAATTCAATGAATATAGTCCACTTCAAGGGGGAAACCTCCTCTTACAATATATCGAATTCACAAGAAACAATATGATGATCCTAATACTAGGTGTCCTTGGTATATATATAAGAGACAAAGGGTAAATTTATAATGAAAAGGTACAATTGAAGGTTCTATATGACCTACTAATATAATAAATAAACTAACAATGAATTTTAATTATGTACTTAACATAGGGGCCCAACTTCCCAAGGTCCTTAACATGCCCCCCCTCTTTAAAAATTATTTTCCCTCAAAGCTTGTAATTGAGGGTGTTTCTTCACGAAATGCTCATTTTCCCATGTATCTTATTCTGGAGGCATATTATTCCACTTGATCAAGTACTACATAACGATTCTATTCCAAATATATAGAGAACATTGATCTATAACATTTTCTAGTTCAAGAATAAACTTCCCTTCTTCATCAAAGTTTTGAAGTTCTATTTGCACTGGCATAGTTTGTCCCAAAACCTTTTTTAGGAAAGATATATGAAAAACCTTATGAATATGAGAAGAAGGAGAATCTAACTCATATTCCACTTGTCCAATCCTAGGAATAATCTCTTAGGGTCCATAAAAGTTTGGAGATAATTTTTGGTTCTTCCTTTACTTGAGTTGGATTACTTATGAGGCTATAGTCTCAAAAATACCCAATCGCCCTCCTCAAATTGTGTTTCACTTTGATGTTGATCTGCTTGGTTTTTCATCCTATTTTTCACCATTTGAAGATTCTTTTTAAGAGTTGTCAAATTTTCTTTAGCATTCTCCATATTTGACGCTATATCTTATAATTTGGACTTATCTTGCAAAATGTATGAGATACTAGGATTTGGATATCGATAAAGGACCTCAAATGGAGACACTTTATTAGATGTTTGATACGTAGTATTATGCCACCATTCTTCCAAAGGAATCCACTTCATCCATTGATATTGATTGTATAAATAATAACACAATAGATAACCCTCTAAACATTTGTTAACTATTTGTGTTTTACCGTTTGTTTGTGGATGATATGTCGAACTCATAACTAGTGTTGCTCCACTCATCTTCCATAATTCTTTCCAGAACTTTTTTGTGAATTTTGGATCATTATCACTTACTATTACTTTAGGAATACCATCAAGTCTATGATTTTACTTCATGAAAACTTATGCCACTTGGCTTGTTGTATAGTACGTTGAATTCTGCAAAAATGTGGATATTTTGTGATTCTATCAACAACCACAAAAATGGAATCCTTACCTTCACATTTTGGTAACCCTGTAATGAAACCCATTGATATCTCTTCCCATATTTGATTATGTATGTGTAATGGTTGAAGTAACCCTAGATACATTAATTTATCTTCTTTATTTATTTGGAAAACCAGACACTCTCTTACAATTGTTTTAATATATTTCTTCATTCCTTCCCAAAAGAAATATTTTTTTATTCTTTGATATGTTTTAAGGAATTGTACATGTCCTTCCATTAAAGAGTCACGAGACTCCCTTAATATTTGTTTCTTCAAATTTGATTGAGGGATAAACATATTATTCCCTTGTACCTAAGTATATCTCCTTTCCACTCCCAATGTTCCATAGAGTTCATGCCTTTCTTTATACATTGTATTTTTTTATTAGTACAATTGCCATTTTTCCATTCATGGCAAGATTCTTCCATCCACACAGGAATAGAAGATGTAATAGAATATAATATTAAGGCTTCTTATATTCTAGAAAGAGAATATAGTACTACATTTTCCTTCCCCTTTTTGTAGATTATTTCAAAATCAGACCCTTTCATTTTTTCTACCCAAGTTTTTTTCTCTTCTGATGAAAATCTTTTCTCCAGAAAGTAATTTAGGATATGATGGTCTATCTTGAACTTAAAGTGTCTCCCAATGAGATACTTTCGCCATTTTTTATTGCATGTAAAATTTATTCTATTTATTTTTCATATTTATATTTCACCTATTGGAAAATAGGTTTTAATTGATTCCAACCTTAGAATAATCTCTAAATGAAATCCCAAAATCCCCTAAAAGTGATGATCATGTGTCCACTTGAAGAAGCCTTGAAGATCCTTGAAGGAGCCTTGACATAAATATATATAACTCCAAAGTGGTCCCCTTATGGTATATATTTTAAGCATGGACCTCATGGAATGCGATAATATGTGGTTTTTTCCACATTCCCACTTTGATTTGTACACAAATGGAGGACACAAGATGTCCAAGATAAACATTGTAAGATGGAGATTGTTGAAAGTACTAATTTTTGGTCAATTTGGATACCCTATATTTGACATAAATTTTACCCTACATAAGTAACTCAAATGGAATCACAAGTTACGTGGTTATTATTCTCATACCTTTCCAATGGTATATGCAAGTTCCTCTAAATCCCTAGGAATGAGGAGATATGAGTTTTTCTGTTTGAAAACCCAACCAAAAAAGTGAGGTCGACTCGACTATTTTTTGGGGACAAAATTACTATAAATACAAGATAAAATTTCACATTTTTTGTGTAACTAATGAAGAGATCAAGCCTGAGGTGTGCTCAAGGTGTTGGGGTGACTTTCTGGTGTGAAAAGGAAGTCTAAAGTATTCTCTTAAGGTCCTTCTTATTATCAAGGTATGTTATAAGTTTGTGATGTTGTCGTAAGGTTGTGATGTTGTTGTATGCTATGATATGAGGTTTTGATGTTGTCGTGATGTTATTGTGAGTGGATGTTACTATTAATGGATGTTTCCATGATTAGATGTGTTATCAAATATAGTTTTCAAGGGAAGTAGGTCGTCCAAGTCCTTTGTTTCATATGAAACATCCAAGAGAAGGACTCTAAAGAAGTCCATTTTGGGCTTGAAATACAAGCAGTGGGAGGATTTATTTTTCAAGCGGCGGCGATCCCAGGAGTAGTTCAGAACAACGACTCTCGTGAATTCATAAGGTCAAAATTGTGAGAGGTCTAGTGCCATATAGAAGCCCCAGAGTTAAATATCAGGCACCATGGGTCCTTCTCCATAGGACGATCACGATTTACTTCAGAGTTTGGGTTTCAGGAGTTTTGGCACTTCTCCTCTTGATTTTCTCCAAAGTGATTTTCCCAGAGTGCACAGATCTATGTTGCGTGTCTATTCCATCAACATATATGGTTTAAACTTAGTATCTCTTTGGCACTTTGGACAAATATCATTCAACAAATCGTCCATCCCCTCTCTCCTGGGTACGTGGATCTCTGCTGCGTGTCCATCTCCAACGAACGATCATGATTTGCTTCACCATTTTGGGTTTTTGGAGTTTTGGCTCCTCTATTTTTGGTTTCCTATGGAACACATTCCTACAGAGTGCATGGATCTATGCCACATGTCCTCCCAGATCTAGTGGCTCAGATCTACTCTGAACTCCAGAGCTTCGTTATTATTGTTCCCTCCTTGTTTGCAAATTCCTGAGGTTTTTCTACTGCAAAGTTTCAGTTCTTTTTCCACCTATCCATATGGCACTGACATGTGGCACTTAGTCCAGGCACCTTTGGGAATATCATCCTCTTTTTTCCAAGTGGTGTGCGTCACCCTCCTTTCCACGACACATCAACACAGTGATGTTAGGTCACCATGTCACTACAGGAGAGTGTCAATCTGGGAGTTTTCCATCCAGAGCAAGCACAGTTCTTCGAAGCTCGGAGCCTCGAAGTCCCAAAATATTTAAATGATAAATAAAACCTAATCCAGTTTTAATTAGTGATAATCACCCGCTAATCACTTCACAATTTCGGCACTACAGGAGTTATATACACTTTTCATTCAAAATCTCTCGAACTCGGAAGTGCAAAATATACTTGGCACCCATCATTTTTGACGCGTGGCACCCATATGTTAGAGACACGTGGAATCCATCTAGCG